>JAQGAK010000602.1:0-63989 GCA_034696945.1 Lipothrix lubbocki
GTTTAGGTACTTGTTAGCGTCTATTTAGGCTCACTGTATGTAGTACTGGTACTAGCCAAACTAGTATTACTCACAACAGACAAATACGCCATATAAGTACACTTCAAAATTGAATGTAAGTAGTACACAGATCTACTACATAGTACTGCAATATATTACAAATTACAAATATTGACTTATGTACAAGAATAGTGTACAAAATTATGTACAATACTAATTACTAATATATTGACGATAATTAATATACTCAGTATATTTAATACAAAACAAGAAGCTTACTAAAGGAGCTGCATATGTATCCTTTAATAAAATTGCGTACCATACATAAGAGGCAATTGGACCGGATGATAAATCCAAAAAGAGACTTGATCTGCGGAGAAGCCAAGCAAGAAAAGGGGTAGTAGTCAATAATATAAATTAATATTGGCTCAAAAGGGTTTCTCATTAGGAGGAGCACCGTGGAATAAGCACCAGAGAGAGAGAGAGAGAGAGCGAGAAACTTTGAGAAACAAGCCAGGACAGGACAGTGAAGTAAAGAGCGGACGAAAGCCGTACGACATGAAATCTAATCGGCAGAAAAATTCATCATGCCCTGATGTCCTATCTTTGTATCAGATCCATACATACTACCCAACCTAAACATTTAATACGTAGAAGACAAAAAGCTACACATTATAATGCTAAGATATTAGATATATCATGTAATATGAATCAATACATAGCCTTGTGAAGATTTAAAAAAAAAGATAAAAACAAGTGTTGGATATGCTATATGGTCAATGGATAACTATACAGAGTAGCCATTATATAATTGTATAAACATAGTGTATATGTTTATATACTTATAAATAAAGTGCCCTTTATAAATATCAATTGCATTATATATAAGCTTCAAGCTTCATCTTCACGTTGTTATGTACAGTAGCATAATAGTACATAAGTGTGACAAATCTATTTTTTGGTCAAATCTCTCCCACTCTCTCTCTCTTTCTCTCTCTGTCTCTTTTCTTTTTCTTATTCGCTCTTCTTATGCACTACTACATACTAGTACATACACACATTCACGGCATCTTCCACCTCTTTTTCACTTCTCTCTCTTTCTCTTTCCCTCACTCGTCCAGACCGTAAAATAAATGAGGCCAATTTAATTAAGAAAGTTGGAGGTTATTGGCAAGAAAGCCCTAAGTCACAAATCAATTAGAAGGAATAGGAAAGAAGACCACCATCACCAAAAAGAAAAAAGGAATTCCTTTTTTTCGTATTCTCTATTTCTGATGGTATAAGTATAATATGTATCTTCGGACCTCTTCATAGTGACGACGCTGCCTTTCCAAGTGTCCATGCACTACAGACACTACTCTGTATACTTCCCCCCGTATGTTCATATAGCACCCGAGCTTACTTAATATCTCCCGTAGGCTCCACACGTTGATCCTTCATCTACCCACACTTCACACACTTAAATATCTATACATAGTTATACGTACATACTTATAACCCCACACCTATGGGTACTATAATGCCCTATACTTTCCATCTTGTACTTCATATATAAGGAGAGCTTGAAATGGAAGAGCTCAATGTCAATGGTGCTGTCAACATGTAATTCCTGGTCCAATTCCATCTTTTATTGTCATCATCATCATCTCACTTTAACGCTCATACTTTTTTATACACTCTCAGCTGCTGTTCTCACCTTTTGGAGTACACTGCCAGTGTGTGAAGATATATCTGTTACTACTGCGTTTTTATGAATTGAAGGTATGGTGACATGCTTTGAGGTTTGAAATTTACGGTGAATGTCGTTCACTTTACGGTCTACAAGGCTGTTGAAGATGTGTGCATTAAATTATATAATGTTAAATAAACCAAACGTCAAAGGAAGAGAAACACACATTATCTATATAGTTCCCACATCAAAAATTCAAAAAGATCTGTATACTCTGAAGCTCATCTAAACACTTTAAAAAATCCAGTTACCTAATTACAACCGTTAACATCGAAAAAATTTCAAATTCATTCAAGTTTGAGGTTTAAAAATCCTCAAAAAGTACGATTTTTATAAGAATAGAGAAAAAAATCCTGCCTTAAAAAAGATGAGCAACGAAACATGAAGGAGCTATCCAAGCATTTAAACATTGTCAAAAGGGCCAGACATATTCGGGGAAAAAGCCATTTGGCTCCAGGAATAAACCGTGCGAGTGACAAGACAGGATGAGAGGATAAAAGCGGAGGAGCAAGAGGGAAGTCGCCGTTCATAAAAATGAGAAGCGTTTTAATTTTTACTCACACACTCCTTATTCCTCCTATATATAACACTACGGCAGGGACAATATAATGTAGTGAATGATCAAGTCCTAACGCACACTTCCCGCCAGCCTTCAGCCCATAAAGTACAACTGTTGGGGCATTAAATGAAAATACGGGAGAACAAATGTTAGGAAGGAGCAAGGAGGCTTATAAGCTTCTTGTAGTAGGAATATTTGAAGCTCCTAGCTTTTTAGTATAGAACACATAAAATATACGTATAATGGACATAACCCATAACACCTTCAGGTCTTCCCTCTCTCTCTCTCTCTCTCTCCACACACACACACATACTCACACAAGGACTCCAAGATAGTTATATATGACTTATCTTTACTAAGGGGTAACATCGTTAAAAGGCCGAGAGCACACGGAGTCTTCATGTACTTCTAATAGAAAAGAGCAGTAAGTACACATTTTGTCTGTGCGGTAGCATAAAAAAGAGCTCATGATCGGTAAATCAAGCAAAGGATAAGTGTGAAGTACATAAAAATCAATGGGTGACACCCTCCGCCGTTATGTTCTATCCGAGGATTCTTTAAGACTTTAACTCTTTCTCTCTCGCTCTGTCTCCTGCTCACTTACGGAAACACACAAACTGTTTTTATTCCTTTTCCCCTTCCTCTCCATGCATACATGTCAACGTTTCTGAAGCTAACAGTCTCAAAGGTTAAACTATACATACATCTTTACCTTACAGAATCAATGTAAAATGCTTAGAAAAATGTAAATTCAACAATGTTTAAAAAAATTAAGTATGTATCTACTTACATTCCAAATTCTGTAATACTGAAGTACAATATAGATTACTCTCTTTGAAAAAGGAGTTAAAATATTTATTAATTTAGGAGTTCAAAGTTAAAAATACATACGTAATAAGAAATCTGGAAAATCCCAACAAAGAGTAAAAGACGCCAGACAAGGATTTCATTAGGAGGTGTTAAGTTTGTAGATGGAAATCTTTGCTCAATGTGGAGGAAGGTATACTTACATATACTTATAGTATAGGTAGGTGTAGCTATGTATGTTCCATTTATATAAAATCTTATGTTATACCGTATGTTACATGTATGTATTAAAGGTTCCTAATTCCTAAATATAGACAAGCTATCAGTAAATGGAGCTTTAGGTTATGGCCCTTTCCCAATAATACTGAGGAGAGTTAAACTTCCAGGAACCAATGTAGTAGAATGCACCAGCGTTTACTTTACTCTTGTCATCCTTTTCCTCCTTGTTGTAGAATGACCTGGAAAGAAAAGTGGTTGCCAAACTCATATGCATCTATAGGTATCTATAGATATCTATACTTATAAGTATATAACCATATACTCTTAAATATACTTTTTGGCTTATTATGAGCGGCTATCTCTCCCACAATGCCACACCGCAACCACATGGTCCAACACCTTTTGTACAATATACTTATTTCGTGTATAGCTGTATGTACACGGGTCTTAAAGTGTCGATATACATATATGTATGGGATATATATATCCCGTACTCCAGTAGTATGGATGGAGAAGTGTCGCTCGTAAATCCCAAATTGCCGACACCATCACTTCGCTCATCTTCACAAAGTCCACTTTTATAGAGCCCACTTATATAGAAATTTACTACGGCTCTTTTATTCCCTTGCTGAAAACGCCACAGACTGACTAAACCATGGGACGGAGTGACTGGGAGCAAGCAGCGGAGAGAGCAAGAGAGGGAGAGAGAAAGAGAAAGTACAAAAAGAGTGAAAACGTTCTAAGTTTATAGTGTTTATAGTAGGAGGGAAAAGACACGGACGACCACGGCCCACTACTAAAGGATAACAGGAATAGAGATGATGAGATCTATCCCCACACACACACACACACACATAACCATCGGATTACTCACACACTTTATACAATCGTCTCACTGGGACCCAAAAACCGAGGACCTGAATCAAATCCTTTGCGAATCGGGACTTCCAATATCTATTTTACTGTGTTTAGTTCAACATTTTAGTTTAAACATTTAGAGTTCAGCATTTCTATAACTTTTTGCACAAAATAAATTTACGCTGCATCTTTGCTCCACAACGGCTAAACTACGAGGATGAACAACTTCACAAAGATTCCTGTATGGAATTTAAATTGAATTTAATTCACTTTCACTATTGTTTCCATATTTTATTCAAATTGGTTTTCGTTTAAATGACTATAGGTATAACAGTGAAGTTCAACAGTGTCACAATGACGTTTAAATCGTCAAAATCCAATTTTTTGCAAACATTCCCAATAGAAAGGCAGTGAAAAAGTTAAGAACGGTTTCTACAAAAAAACTGTTTAAAAAACTTTAAATAGGTATATAAATGAAAAAGCTTGTAGTAAAAAACTGTAGAATATTTTAAACTTTCCAACTGTAGAAATTTCAATTTTATTGACAAAGAACTGAAGCTAAAAAAAGTTTTCATGCTTACTTGTATAAAAATATATTTTGCGGATTCCCCAACTATAAAATCCCTATAGATTCCCCGCCAATAAAACTCCTATTTTGGGACCATTTGGGTGTAAATTCATCAAGCATTGAAGTTCCTTTCACACGGAGGCGAGGCAACAAACAGAAAACAAACAAGGACGAAAAGTGGAGTGGAAGAGATGAGTCTATATATGCCTTTAGTTTTTCCCAGTCCATGAACTTCTTGAATAATGCAAGTCATGGATTGAGAGGAGGCACATTCATACATAAAGGAAATACATACATGGGGCACAAAGCAAAAAGAGAGAGAGAGGGAAGGAACACACAAGCCCACACACACACACAAAGTATAGTAGTTCAGTCGCAAAAGATCTCATCAGTATGGACTAACACGTTTGAGTTTGCCAATGTTTTCTTAAAATGTTATCTCGTGCTAACATTAGGAATTAAAAGGAAACAAAAAAGACTATAAAGCAGGAATTGTTTTCTCAGTAGGTTCTTCTCTCTCCTCATGCATGACTCCGGAAGAGGAGGCTAGTGGACATGATCACTGGGACGCTGGAAGGCAGGTCAAATAGGCTCGAGAGATAAGAGAGAGATAGAGAAAGAGAGAGGAAATGAGCATGGGATAGCAAAAAAGAGGAAGCAATGGATATAAAGAACTGGAGAAAATCAAGCAAAATATATACTTGTACACGGGAAATGGGAAGAAACAGCAGATCAAATAGGTGCGAAAAAAGAAAACAAACGCAAGTAGAAACAATAAGAGGAAGTCCTAGAAAATGCAATTTGAACCAGAAATAAACACATGTAAAACATACAAAACATAGGTTAAAATTGGGAAATAGAGAAACCCTTCAGTACAAGTAAAAGAAAGCAGGAGGGCAACCACGAATCTTGTAATAGTAAATGTAAATGCTACTGAAAACACGAGTCAATTCACCGAAAAATTTCAAACAAACAGGAGTGAAAGCTGGAGAAAGTACCAAACAGTCCGCGGTTAAAAAACAACATTCAAACAAATAAAACAAATTCGGTTAAGCACAAATAAAAATTAGGGGAAGCGTCAAAAAAATTCAATCGAATAGAGAAAGCACTAGGATAAACAGAAGTACAAAAATAAACTACAAAAATAAATGCGCCCATGTATGTTGACTATCTATTGACATCCACTCAACTTCAATCAAGATGTTTCCTGTCGCGGTATCTCGACAAATGACAAACTTCTTACAGAGTAAAAAATAAACGTGCTTATATAATAATAATGATTAAACTACTTAAATAAACCTTTAAAAGAAGTAATTCCTTCCAAAAAACAGCCCCAAATCCCACCACCAAAATCCGAATTACCCTGGCCGGACAAAATTTCCAAATATATTGACACATTCCTAGCTTCAAATACTTTTTTCTCTTCCACATCTCTCGTTTCTCATCCGTTCTCCTCTCCTTTGACTCCTGTGTGCTTCAAGGGAAAACTCGTTTACGGGGTAAACGTCCTAGACGTAGATATACATATACTCATCTATCGTAGATGAGCCTCGTAGTAGTTGTAGTAGTAGTAGTAGTAGTAGTAGTAGAGATAAAGAGTGAAAATTTTCAGAGGAGTTCAAAGGATTTCCCAATAACCCTTTACGCACTTCCAGGTTCTTCTCAGAAGTAGAAGAGGAAAGAGGAGAAGAAGATGAAGAAGATTAGAAAAAATGAGTACTTTACCTTTAGGACTCAAATCCATCAAAATTTTTAACGCGGTCTTGAAATAATTGGCACGATCCTCGTTATATAATGTCACACTCTTGAACTCAGCTAGAGAAGAGTAGGTATATAGAGTAAGTTTCAAAGTAAGCTTGTACATACCCTTGTGTGCACTCCAACAATATAAACACTATAGACTCATACATCTATCTTCTTATACTTATGTGCCTCAATGCATTTCGTATATACTTACAGTAATTTTACACACAGCTTTCCCCGTTTACACTCGAAAGACACAGTAAGAGAGAGAGATACAAAGAAAACATCTCCAGATGGAGATTCCCCTCTTGAAACCCATCGTAAGACAAGGTTTCACAAGTGGAACACACACACACACATAACACACATCTTCATATGATCCTGTTTTCTTCATCTTCACTCACTCACAAGTGCCGTGTGTCCTTAGACATAGAGGATACACAAACTATGTACATTGTAAGTATAGACAATGGAAGAGAGAAAGTATGCTTTCATCCTTTACAGAACATCTACAGACCATAAAGACCACGAGAGAGAGAGTAATATTGTACATTCCCTCCTTCATCCCCACTTCAGCTACTCAATTTATTAAGAAGAGATAAGCTCTTCAACGTGTACATAACTAAATGAAATTGCTAATCCTACACAGCTGCGTTAATCCAACATGTTATACTTGGGTCATGAAAAAATGGAACACATACAAGCGTGCAAAATCTTTAAACGTACTTCTGCCTACCTCTATAACTATGACTTTCATTTACTCAAAAGGACTTCTCCAAGCAAAACAACTTCTTTTTTTAAAATAATTTGTGGTTTATAACATGGTCTAAAAAGAAGAAGAAATCACTTTAATCCCAAAAGTAATTACAACTATACAGAGTAATTAATTATTAAATTGCTGATGAGCAAATAAAGAAGGATAATGAAATTGAAATCCTAGAAAATAAACACTTCAGTTGGTGATAATTCTAAAACTTTGGTTAAAAATCCTACTTATTTTTCTATCTTGGAACGAACTGACAAAAATACAACAAAAAACAATTTCAAAGTTTATAAATGCCTATATTAAATATAACCTCTAAATTACAAGAGCATGTGTATGTACAATACTAAAAACTGGCAAGGGTATAATAATAGATATCGATGAGCCTTGCATAGGGATAGGGAAAATACATATGGTGGAACGGAAACATTCCCCACCACCACTAGGGAAATAACGATCCATCTTGAACGGCTTTAACTTTACCTGGAGCAATGATGCAGACATTATAATAAAAGAGAGTGATAAAAGGCCGATGAACGATTTCACTTGAGCTCTTCCCCAACAACCCAACCCTAACCTGTATAAACATCTATACGTACTATGTATAAGGTTTACTTATAGATACTTAAAACCAGTTAAATATGCCTCTAGTATATAGATACATATGTAAGTACGTATTTATCCTTTTTGCCTTATCTCATATGCCATAGCTTTATCTCCCTAACATTACACAAACATTGTGGTATGCATAATGGCCTTTATACTCTTTTCAACATTGTTATCTTATAAAACATGTTGTTATAATGTAAAGGAGATTATTTTTCTAATGGATCCCGTGTATAACATTTCCTTACTGATCCACTGGTCTAGATTGAATTTACCATGTTCACCCGATAATTTTACATCCTTCGATTTTGCAAACTTACTATGTATGCTAAATCTAGTACTAGCTATATGTATGTATGTATGTATATTGAGCTGAAACCATGAAATATTTCAAATATTACCCAGAATATATAGGATAAAACCATTTATGCCATGTATAAGGAAAAGTATTCATAATAAGATATAAGTATAGCAACATCCTCATATTGGAACTTAAAATGCCTAAATAATAAAGTCAAGCTAACAGCATATAAGTACTATCTGTACAGGATTATTTGTCTTTATACTAAATGAAAGTTTAATGAATATAATGAATGTCGTGTGGTCTGAAAGAGGAAGAAGAAGAACAGGACAATTATTATTTCTCTAAAGACGATTCGAGCTATGAAGGACACAAGAAAATGTTGGAGGAGAAGAGCTTGTCTGACATTGGAATGACTAGATTACGGAGGTAAGGTATAAAAGAACATGACAAAAATTGACTTGATATGCAAGTATACCTTGCTTTCTCCAAAGCTTTTTCCTTAGCTCCAAGTTAGCAGACTCCTAACGTATAACCAATACACATACATCTAGGTATATCTACATCTGCCACAAGAACACAATACAAACTAAGAAAAAGTCGCCTGCTCATCCAGCGTCGACCACATACATAATAATAGAGGAAAAAGCGAGGGAGCAATTAAAAGCCGAGGGGACTGGAAGGCTAAAGCCGCCTTCTCATATGCATACACATGTATTCAGTAGGGGAAATTGCTACGGGAATTTAATTCCGTCGTCGTCGTCAATTAAGCAAAATGGACAAAGAAATAACAAGTTTCTTGTCATATTTTTCTTAATTCATTCCACAAAGAAATTGGAGGTAGTCCGGTTCCGTTTTTTTTCTCTCTCTCCCTCTCACAGAGAGAGAAGACGCCACCCAAGTCAAACTGTATTTAAATACAAGAGCTTCCCGAGGTTATGTTCTTTAAATGGAATCCTCTAGGCTACTAGGTATCTACTACATTAATGGAAGCTTTTGCTGTAGATATGTACTTACATATAAATACATACGGTTAGATACATATATCTATTACATACAAGGAGTTTTGGAATATGAAAAAATCGTCCAGGAATTCTGCCTCGACCTTTTTAATTGCCATATAGTAATTAAAAAAATTGCGCTTACACATTCATTTGCCTACTTGGATAGTTTATACTATACTTATAGTGTACTGTGTACTTGTAGTATAGATACGTATAGCCAGAATACATGAAAAAATTTCGGCAAGAAAGAAATGACACAAAGAAGAAGTAGAGGAGAAGCATCCGGGAGCACAGTAGTAAAAAAATAAGTTGAAAAGGGCTAAGTTCTCCCTGGCAAAATTTTTTGTATACTTACACCAACCCTGTAAGTATCTGTATAGTATACGTAGTATCTATAGTATACATAGCATCTGTAGTATACATAGATTACTTCCATTCTTCAAGGGTGCATACTATGAAAGAATACATACTACTAAACATACAAGCGCCTTCCCGCTTCCTACTGGAAAATACAGTTAATCCTTGGTTCAAGTTAATTTTTCCACAGGGAATGCTCTCTATATACAAGTCGGTGGCGGCGACGGGGACGACGATGGTGTTGGTGGTGTCGGCTGGAGAAAAAGTTTGTCACTATATAGAACATCCTACCCCTTGGACGATTACGTACTTTGCTCGTCATCTTTCTTCCCTCTGGCCAACAAGGTATTATAATACTCTTTTGAAATTAAACATCCTATACCCTCTCGCACCCTCCCGCACTATAAGTATAGTGATAGTTATCTCCTTACACATTTTCTTTCCTTCCGCTTTTTTCCAAGTATCTACATATAAATAGATACACACGTACATACATAGATTTCCTTTCCGGCTACACAAAAATTACATTCCATTACTCAGCAGCTCTACCGGTCGTCAACAGCAGACGAACAAGTAGTTTTTCCTCCGAAACAACTATATTTGGGATGATACCGCTGAGCATTTTCTAGTTGGATACAGTTTAACATATACATATAGGTTTGTCACACAACCCACCATCCAGTTCCCTTCTTCATCCGAACACCCAACTCGCTTTTCCAGGAGGACAGCTCCCATGCATCTTTTTTAATCATACCAACATGTAAACATGAAGGCAGTTTATTTTACAGGTTGTTCCCCTGAAAATGATGATCCACAAGTGCATGTTTACATATATACGAATTTCTCCCACGTACGTAGCTTTACACATGTTCATATCCATATACATAGGTACATATATGTAGAACAGGCACAAATACATACAGAAGACTAATGTTCCCCTAAGTAAAACATGTTGTTGTCATGTACAATGAACCCCCAAAAGAGACAATCTGACCGCATAAAAATAGTTACTCTTATGGAAGTTTCTTTTTACCAGCAAATTTTGTGAGCAACACAGGAGCATCATCATCTCCTGCCCACCTTACTTCAAAGAGCGTGCAGTCAGACAGTACTTTGATAGACGACTTGCACTTTAGTCAAAAATGCGGGTTGGGAAACAGGAATTTAATAAGAGAGAATTGTGTGGAAAAACAAAATACTTTGAGCAGAATTGCTGTGTAGAGAAACAAACGACTTTAGCATATAAATTCTGTGGGAAACAGTATCTTATTATTAATGCTGTGAACCACTACATTTTACTAAATGCTTTGACAACTATGCAGACTTTTCATAGATAAATGTAGTGGATAAAAGGACCTCAAACGCTATTTAAAAATCATCTATCCGGATGTGCAAAATGGCAGAACATCGTACTATGCATAATTATGTATGAGCAGGTTGAAAAAGCTCAAAATGATCTGGACAAGAGCAATAGGAATTTTTGCTGCCGTGGACAGGAAGACCGAAAAAGCAGCAGCAAAGTAAACAAGTCTGTTTGCAACAGTCCTTTCTCATACGCCCGCATATTTAAATACATACACACATGCAAAGCATGCTCCTTTTCATCCCATCCGCTCTTCATTCAAATTTACTGACCTACTTCCCATAATCACCACCACCAAAATTTTGCAACGACACACACACACACACACACAAACATATAAGTATACTAAAGGCACAAACATACACAAATACACACACATACATAATAAACACAAACGGTAAAAATTAGTCAAGAGCCAAAGTACACACATGTAAACGATCTACAGGATCTATCTCGGATTAATTTCTTTAAAGTAGGCAATATCAACGACCGTATGTATTTCCATTGAGAAATGTTAAATGAACTTCTACCCGTCTTGCTGGCTAGAAAAGGGAAAAACTGCACTTAATTTAATTACATTAAGGTTACCATAGCACCGGCAAGGCTCTGCTCTTCCAGCATTAGCAACATGCACAAAAGCCGTTGCATTTATTTCGAAGGGAAGAGACTACAGAAAGTAAGGAAATGGGACGGTATAATGTCTGTGACGAAGTACATGCAAAATTTAGAGTCAAGAAAAAAAAGTACACCGATTCTTTGCGAGTTTCCCAGAAAAGCTCCTACTAGTAAGTATATGTATGGTTAGTAGTTTGCATTAAGATTAAGTAACGATTAGAAGTCTTTTAGCAGCATCAACAAAATAACTTTAAGCTCATATAATTTGCATGTGTTTTCAAGGCAGACTATACTTATAAGTACTTATATCTTTGGGGAAGTATCAAAAAGTACCAATTTCTATGTTGAAGGTATAGAAATTGGTACTTTGGGATCCTTCGCCGACGATATGTATTTATTTATACAGAGTATCTGTATGCAGAAATAATTTTAAAAAGTTAAATAAGTCCTACATATTTCCCAAGTACAACTCTACAATAGTTTGAGAAGAATTTAGTGACGACGACGAACATTAAAAGTAAATACTCCAAACGCTATTTAGCAAATCTACATTATATGAATTTTTTATATAATTATCACAAGCTTAAAAATAAGTATTTCTATCTACTATAATTACTAATAATAATCATAATAATAATAAAATTGCGATTTTTTAAATAAACATCAACCATTAACACGCTTTAAAAATTAAGGAAGTTTCGTTAATAACACAAACATTTAGACACAATAATGTTGCATTGCGGTCCGACAGCATGAATACACATATGCGTACAGTTGTCAACCATGCAGAAATGGTCAACAAGTTTACATTCTAATGATGCACAAGCCTATGTATGTATATATAGAAATTAGAGATGAAATTCAATGAAATATGCCTAATGATAACCTATAAGTATAAGGTACATTACAAATTACAAAACAATGTCAAAATCTATTAATAGAAATACGACATTAATTCAAAGAGGCCAAATATACATAGTAGAGGTAGTATAGATATATGAGGATACTTATAACAACTAACAATTAAGCTATACGAATTGAGTTTTTGATGCACAAGGAGATCCAATAATATAAAAGGATGAACCACTGTCAAAACCCCTATAATTTATAGATATAAGTACTTATATGTATCCTGAAATACAAAATTCTGCTTACAATAAATACAAATAAATAAATAAGTATAGACTTACCGACGACATGCATTAGTCGATATTCAAATACAGTTTGAAAGGAAGGTGCTTCTCCGGAAACTTCACACTTGTAAACTCCTGATCCGTCATAATCTACTGCTTTCAGTGCTACTGCCGTGTCCGATGAGTTCGGCAACTGGAAAAATGGAAAATACAAATTATAAATACAGGCATTGATAGATGCATAAATTTGTCAACATATTTTAATTTAACCGCCAACAGGTAAATGCATTCACAATACTCACAAATTAAATGTCAATAGTCACGAAGATTTAAACACAACTGCCAGGAAGAAAACACACACATGTATGTAATATCCTGATTACAACATCGAATATGTCCTGCGGTACTAATGCGAATACATAAATACATATGAACGATAAGAAATGACAACAAGAAATAGCTCTTGAGTGTAGGAAAAAAGGAAGGAAGGAAGTTGGAAGGGCCGATGAAAGTCTCGTAAACCACAAAGAAACGGTTATATTCCGTTGTCGTCAAAGGGAAAGACGGAGTAGGAGTATAGGAGAAACTAGAACTACTAGAAGAAGAAAAAGAGGAGGAAAGGCTGCCCTGCCGCATAAAGTGTAAATAATATATTGAGATCTGGGACACACTTCGTCTCAGATAAGAATGATAAACGATTACACGGAGCTTCACACAAGGCAATAAGTAGTAGAAGTAGTAGTAATACCAGTGGTACTACTAGTACCAGCACCACGCAGTATAACAACAGTAGAGCAATAGGGGACGACCAAGAATAAGAGGCAACCCCAGAGTCCTATATGACGATACAGTTGGATTTACTATTAGATGAGGGGTTGCAGGCTCAGTAGACACAGAGACACACACACAAGAGAAAAAAAAGCAAACTAGCCAAACCAAATTCCAAATGTTTGCGCAACACTTGCTATACAGACAGTTACTTCTATAGATACTTGTGACACTATTAAAAGTAGTAGATACATACACGTCCCCCATATTTAAACACATTGTACTATCCACAGAAGACATCTTAACACATACAACCACCACAAGGTACTAACCTGTAACATTACCACATGATATCCTATATGTACATTAGCTTAAGAATCAACATCATCTACTAGAACATATGTAACCACTATGTACAATCTTCCGACTATTACACATGTAGGAGTTACATATGTACAACCCCTCGACCATTACATATACTTATCTACAGTTACATACAGATTTAAAGAATCAACTATCACATACCTACATAAATACAAAGAATCAAGTTCACCACCACAAGAGGGAAGTACACTTGTATAGAAGATACTTACATATGACTTTCTACACAAACACAGACACAACCTACAACATCCCTTAATCCTTCCTTCTGAAGAGAAAGAGATGTAGATACATGTAGTATTGTACTACATACTGTATTACATATTGTATGTATACATAGGTATCTCGAAGGGAAAGGAACACAAGTAAGAGAGAGAGAGAAAACGAGCCTTTTTTCATTCCACCTTGACAGATTCAATCCACTTACACCCACCTTACTGTATTTAAACAGACTACCCTCGCATTGACAATATTCTCGCATACATAGGCAGCAGCGGGAAAACAGGTTTCTCTCCTCGTTAGTGTTAACTATGTATAAGGAACCGATGGTTCCCATGTTCTTCTGCCAACAATTTCTCTTTTTCATTCTCTTTCACATACATTGTATAAACACACCGAGACACTGGGGTATTTATAAGTAGGTATACATACATATAAGTAGGTACATATACATACCTATGTGTGTCGTGTATGTGTGTGTACACAAAATATTAGATTGCATCCCGCACCGTCACAGTCCCCATGCTCTATTTTAGTCCCGGAAATGTCCTAACCTAATGTACACAAAACAGGAGTAACACATCCCTGTAGAGACACCCTACAATGATAGGAGGCTGTGAACGGAACGACATTGCGGAAAGACACCTTCTACAAAATACATGTGTAACTATCTGGAATAAAGTAACTTGAGGAAGAATATATAAACGCACGACTATAATATCAGTAAGACAGTGTTGAATATATCTATACCTATATCTTAGAAAACCTTACGACACCGTAGGAATCCATGCCCCTCTATACACACACCATTCAGGACACTATCAGCAAACAAATTACCGGACAATACCCAGGATTTTCTCCGCCCAAATAAATTACCCACCTGGAAACTTTGAAATTGGAAATCTATATGACACCTCAAACCAACCTCCACGACCACACAAGCCCAACGCCAAATGGTTTGACGACCATGACAGGTTCTCCCGAATTCCTCAAAATAACAATATACTTGTATCTACAGAAGGCTTAATAATACAAAGGTATAGTGGTAGTATACTTACAAGTATAGTGGTAGTATAAGTACAAGTATAGTGGTAGTATACAAGTATAGTGGTAGTATACAAGTATAGTGGTAGTCTACAAGTATAGTGGTAGTCTACAAGTATAGTGGTAGTATACAAGTATAGTGGTAGTATACAAGTATAGTGGTAGTATACAAGTATAGTGGTAGTATACCTACAAGTATAATAGTAGTATACAAGTATAGTGGTAGTATACAAGTATAGTGATAATACACAAGTGTAGTAGATATAGGTAGATACATATTCAATATTTTTTATGAAGTGTACGCCGTGTATGTTTCACAATTAAACTCAATCAAACTCTGCTCTGCAAACTATTTGTTATGCTCTATTATTTTGCAAAAAATACTATTTGTGGTGAAACTTCAAAAAACATTTTGAAGAAAATGCATTAAACTTATTGCTGGTATTATTGTAGTTGTGGATTTCTATTTGCTTACGCACCCTAACTTATAAAACTTAATGTATTTTGTGGAGACATAAAACTGCTAGATGCACAACTAAGTAGTTGCATTTCATTTCTCTCCTGTGCATTTTTCTGAACTGTGTTTCCACACTGGAATTCTTTTCAAAATTCCCCACCTCTTGAAATTAATTTTCCCTCAAATATAACGCTGTTGCTATGGCAACTGAAGGACAAGCGATTGTTGCGGGGTGACAAAGTAATACTATAGTGGATGGATGGAATTTGAAACCACTCAAATGTAACAAGAACAGCAGCAGTGTACCAACACCCCGACCAACAACAACAGCAACAAGGAGAGAACCTGAACAACAAAATGAAAAGAAAGGGCAAGCGAATACAAAAGCCGGACACAAACACCACACAGAAGAGTATAAGGAATCCAATGGAGAAAAGAGATTTGAGCGGATGAAAGGCACACTGCTTGTCCACAGACAAGTATGTATGTACAACACACAAAACAACATGAAAAAACCAAGGGATAAAGTCAGACAATAATTCTGTCAACCTACATACTCACAAAAGCATAAATATCCCAAGAAGAAGAAAAAGAAGCTTGTACATACATAGGCACGATTCTCAAACCTTCACACATAAAATTCGCCAATGTACAAATACATATGTACAAAACTCTCAGGTCTTCTGCACTAAAGCTTAAATCTCATACAAGGCTGCACACAGCTGTACAACTCTGTGGGACTTGCATATCAGGACAAATCCGAAGGCTGCAAGGACATAGATCTCCTGAAAGCTCCAGAAAAAAAGAAGAAGAAAAATCCCGACCATACACAAGCTCATAAACTTATCATGGTCCATTCCATACATGTCCATAGTGGGATGCACAATATAATCCATAAGCTACAGTACAGCATATTCTCTTTATAAAATATTTGTAAAAAAAACATACCAATATTATTTGGTTCAATAAGTAGTTCTAGTTCAAATATGCGAACGGATTTTTATATTATTATTCCTTTTCCAGAAACTTCTACTTATATCATACAATGCAACAATTCATGAAATAAATTCAAAACTATACTGAATCAATAATAAAAATAAATAAATCCTCCAAAATCTCAATAAAACACTGAGCAAATACCTACAAACCTGCCGCAACAACAATTCCAATGAAATTGCTTTCTCGTTCGTTCGTATAAACAAATCCATCATTTCGCAGTCAAAGGATGACAATTGTACTATACTATAGTTTAAAAAGGGACCCAGCACAAGTTAAATAATGTTCCGTCAGGACATAGAGTCAAAGCTAATGAAAATCCCCAAAAGTACAAATACATTCAGGAAGATTTCTAAAGGAGGAACAAATATAAAAAATAGATTTGACTTCAAAAAACAACAAAATAAATAAATATACGTATATACTTCCAAGTATATTTGTTCCGGAGAGGAAAGCATTTGCAAAAGAAAATTTGCAAAAATAAAGTAGATTACAATGAAAGCAAACTACCTACATGTAGATTAGTTCTAGTATCTTTCAAAACTCTATGAGTAGATATACCTTGTAAATACCTATATAAATATAAGTATACCTATATAAATATAATATATATGAACTAATACAAGCAACAACATATTACATTGTCATAAGCATTGTATTGCCATAGGTCCCTGCCTTTAAACCCGCCGGTCTTCCTCCGCTACAGATGGTAAAAGAGAAAAACAAGGGAAGGCAGGGAAGAGTAATAAGACATCTCTATTTCAATAGAGATCACACACAAATTGAGGGTTCCATAGGAGAAAAATCCAAGGAGTGTCCCTCTATACCTCTTATGTACGGAAGCATAAAGAATTCTAAGATAACAGCATGATATGAATTTTTGAGTATTTATACTTATAACTTGGAACACATATCTTGACAATCTCATATAAAGTACATAGGGATATTTTGAAATTTGCCCTATAAAAGTATTAAAAAAATTTCCCTATAAATAAAAAAAGAACTTTTATCCTATAAACACATACAAATTGTGATAGCTATAGGTATAAACACATAGCTAATAAAGATTTCCCTTTAAAATACATAAAGAAAAATTCCTAATACAAAGAGACAAGAATACAGAGCATTTCTCTCTCTGTGTGTGCAAAAATAAAAGGCAGAACTGCTAGTTTTCCTTTCAAAACAGAAGAAAAAGTGTGTAGACCGGAGGATCAAGAGAGAAAGCAAACGGAGAAAGCAACAGACAGAGAAAGACAGTAGAGAAAAGGAATTGGAGAAGCAATAGAAGAAGAAAAAGAGGAAGAAGAAGAAGAAGGGAATAGAGAATTGGAAAGAAGAGCTAAAGTGAAGTGAAGTGAGCAGTGTTATTCTATGAGATCGATCGTTGATTTGAGCAAACACCTGTCCAAATCCAACGAGTGTTTTGATTGTCCTTCTAACGAGAAAATTCCTCCAGTCTATAAATTCAGACAAGCGTTCAACAACTGCATTTCCGCACTTGTTCTCTTTCAATTTTCTCCTTACACCCACTCTCTTTCCCCCCTTCTTCCTTTCACTCTCTCCTTCTCCTTCCATGTATCTTCACCCATTTTACCCAAACAAGCAATTCCAAATCTATACTTATACATACAATAAGGACAACACATGAGAGAGGAAATTTAACACAACTGCTCGTCGTCGTCTTTCTCTTTCAAAATGCTTATATACACACCTCATATACACATATTACATATACAAACACACACACATAATCCTTGTTGAAGAGGAGGTGAAGGCATTTTCCTCGAGCTTCATCTGTCAAATACATTGACAATATCAAGTGTAAATGCAACAACAACTTTGAATTGACGTGACTCGTCGTCCCACCTTTAGCAAAACCACACGGGAAGAGACGGGAGAACAGACGGAGAGAAAGAGAGAGAGAGAGAACTAACAACAGGGAAAATACTCTATTCCCTCAAGTCTTCAAAGGAAAAAAATACTAATATTCCCTGTTCATACATATATGGGTAGGTAGTCCTTCAAAAAAGATATGACAACTCAATTGAAAAATACACTTGACACTGTCACTGGGAAAGCTTTCTCCAATGTTTCACACTTTCTCCCTGCGGTTGCTCCTTTTATATGGTTAATAAAATACGAGCTACATTTCTCTTGCAGCTGCATTTCATTCAATTTGTTTTATTTTCCACCCTTGCAACATTTAAAAATACCTTTAAAAAATTTAAAAAATTTAAATGCTGAAAAATTAATTGAATTTTAATACAATTTTATTTGTAAGCGATTTCTCCTAAATTTCTCTCAAATATTTACAATTGCTTTGGTGTCAGCGTTCATTATCCTTCCGTTTTGTTTTACTAATATTATTTCGATGACAGGTATTTCTTTCTCTAAATTATGCGTTTCTCTTTTGTTTTCATCTATGAAATGTGACCTTTTTATCACTTTCTCCCTGTAAATTCTGACTTTATCCTAACTTTCTTTCTATAAATTGCGACTTTCTCCTTACTTTCTATTTTTAAATTGTGACTTTTTTCTTACTTTCCCTCTATGAATTTCGACTTTCTCCCTCTGAATTTCGGCTTTCCCAATTATTTAATGTTGACTTTCCCCTATGTTTTCCCATATGAATTTTGACTTTCTCCCATGTTTCTCTAGCATAAGTTTTATTATTTCTCCAAATTGTATTTCTTCCCATCTTCTTTTTATTTCGCCTTTTTACCCTTCTATCCCCTCTTTATCTATCTACTACCATCATCTTTCCACTGGGCTGGTCTCTCTCTCCCGTCAAATTGTTTGTAAACACCAGGAAACCACATGAAAGAAAAAACAGAGAGAGAGAGATAAAGTTTCGTGAGAAGAATCGCATGGCTTCGACTTTTATTTAATGATTTTTACAACGTTTTCACATTCCCTGTAGCTGTAGCATTTCCTTTTTTCGACCCCTGTTCTCTTTTCTATTACTATACTTATAAGTATATACGTATAAAGAAAGCTTGAGTTTTGCCATAGCGTCTACAAATAAAAAAATACTTACACCTGTAGGCACCCGCCGAAGGTTGCACGACCACGGAAGAGAGGAAAAAAGAAAAGGGCAAATATAAGAGACGAGGAAAGCCTCTCCAGAGTACAAAAGTAAAGGAGTAGCTCATAACCTGCTAAATTTTTATTGTCTAGTAAATCCTTTCCTTTTCCCATTAATACTCCATGTATACACTTGTTTCCCTTCTCTGTTAAAAAATTGCAACTCACACCCACAAACCTATACAGAGTAGGACACAAGTGGTGGAGTGTGGTATTATTGTAGGAGCTAAATCGTCTTTGAACCCTTTAATTTTTTATTCCTGCTCTACTTCCCGCATGACGCTTTTACATTCTTTCTCTTTTTTTTGCTTCTTCCCTAAATATGTGTTCCTGAATTGTTTTTGCCATGTATTTTTGGATTTTATTGATTTAAAAAAGTTTAATCAAATTTGCTATTTAAATTATTTTCTATTTATGCAATAATTGAAACTATAGAATTACATGCAATTGTAACTTATTGCAAGATCATATATGATGCATTTCAGTTCAGGTTTCCATATTTTCCGAAAATATTTACTTTAAAAGTTACGGACACTACAAAAACACAAGATAGTAGAATAGGAAAAATAACATACATCAACTTCCACGCCAGGCTGATTAAACTGCTGGTTGGGAGGTTCATCCCCGGGGAGGAATCTGTAGAACTCCTTCCCATCCTTGTACCACTTGACAGAGTACAGAGCCTCTCCAGCCAAGTCGTAATGACATTCCAGACGGACGGGTTGGTTCCTAATTGTATGTGAAGGTATCCTTACATCTGCTATCCTCAGCATACTCACGCCTGCAAGTAGGGAGAAAGGAAGAGAAAAAAATTACAATCATTGCGGAGACCATGGAAACGTGCCAAATGTTTACGTTTTTCATTCATTAAGCTAAAGGGTTAGTTGGTCAAGAGGTCTTTGGTAAGGGCTGAGCACAAAGGCGTAGAAAAAAGAAGATTCCCAAAATAGAAACCACGTCCAAAATAATTATTTCCCTGAAACAAAAATTAAACTTGAGCACGATGATGATTTTTGTACTCAGTCACTCAGAAAAAAAATTATATAACAAAACAAAAACATTTTTATACAAAAAACATCTTTATACGAGGAAATATCCATAATTACTACTACTTCCCATAGTGTAGTAGAGAGTTTCTTTCAGAAAAATAAAATCTTTTATACACAACCAAAGTACCTATAGATAGATACTTTTTCGAGGAATTCTTGGCAGTCTAAAACAAATCTCGCGGAGGAGCTTCTCATAATTGGACCTCTACCCTTAAAACGCTGCTAACAATCCTAGATGTACCGAAAAACAAAAGTTCAAATGAGGGACGCGAGCCAAAAACTAGAAAGTAATTAGAACAAAACATGGGGGATGAGCTGGAGTGTCCATTACTACTACACACACACACAAGTTAAAAATAAGTCTTGTCAGGGAAAACATTTTTATCCTTTCCTTTCCAAATCCTTTCACAAAATCACTAATGCTGACTGATCTTGCAGAAACCTACTACTCCTAACTGTACTACAACCAGAACAGAAGAAAGGGAAAAAACAAGCTTTTATTACTGGAGAAGAAGAAGAAGAAAAAGAAGAAGAAGAGAGTGGAAAAATTAAAGGTAGAAAAAAGGATCGAAGAAAGTAATTTTTCCTATCCTCTTTTTTCCTCTTTTTTATATATTATAAGCATATATGGAACATGCTTTTCCCGCATTTTCTTCGTGACCAATTAAAGAAATGAAAATTGCTTTTAAGGAAAAAATACGGTGACACAGCACATTCTTCTGTGCTCCGCACGTCCCCTTAAATAATCACTTATTACACTTAATCCTTCATTTTTAGGTGCGTGCGCGAGTGTATTCATTCATGAGCAAAGATGAAGTTCACGCACAAAAATTTACATATAAATGCATACGGAATTACGGACGCACTATAAATACATATAAATATTACAAAACACAAGTATGTACAATATACAGATATCTATATATTTTGATTTTATAAGATACCCTGGATTTTTTTATAATTAAAGCGTCATTCAAATATTCAACCTTGATCAACATAATATTATGCTCAAGCACACAAACGCGCTCATCTTCTCCATTATTATTCAAATATTTTTACTCCTCACGAAAAATAAGAAATTCTGCCGCACGATCGTTTTTTACAGACTCTTGTACAAGTAGGATGTAGAATTCTTCGATAGTAAATGTAGATACGTAATTTATCACAATCCCCCGAGAAAGTACAAGTTGCCTTAGGTATTTTGCTTATCTTTCTACACATTGAAAAATCAATGCAAGCTTACCGCGATTGCATTTTCAATTAATTTACACAAAATTACATTTTACACGAATAAATACAATTAGTTAAATTCAACAATTTATTTATTTTTAAGATTTTAATGTCTTTAACTCATTCAAAGAATATCATTACACCTATAGATAGGTATGTAAACTTAAAATAGGGAAATGTAAATTTAACAACTCCATTCCAAATCAAACACAATTTAACAATGAATTCCCAATGACGACAGAGGAAAAGAAAAAGAGACGACTAAAAACGAACGGCGGACAAGAGCCTGAAGGGGGAGAAATAGATTGCATTCAAATAATAAAATGAACTTCCGCCTGAACTGCAACTTGGAGCGTAATAAATCACGTAAAATACACTCTCCTCCGCTTTATATATGGCCACACTTTACAATGTTGAGGTAGCAACTGTGGTTGTAATGGGAGAAGAAAAGAGAAAGAGAGAGAGTGAGAGAAAAGCAATTGGATTTCCAAAAAATTAATTCAAGGTAGATATTCAAAAGTTGGGCTATGCATTATAAGTATCTATGTGTACATACACATAAATATGCATTAACAGCTTACGCATACTTATACTTACACTATAGTACTACTACCTACTTTAAATATATTACGCATTTCCACACCAGCCAACGAGCCAACTAACTCACTTGCTATACATATTATGTATCTTCCTATTTATGCATGCCCAGTGTGTGTGTGTGGTAGAATATCCCAAGAGGAGATTTATGGCGAGAAACCATGCCGGCAGATCTGATGAGTAATGGCGTGAAAATACAAACTTTGAGGACGAAATAACCCAAGTGTATGTATAACTACATGAGATACATAATTTCTATAATAATAACAAGACATATGAACTAGAAGAAGTATAAATATAAGTACTTAAATCCCATATAAACGTATTCCTGCATAACCCATGAAGTATTAAATACAATCCTATAAGTCTTTTTCTGGAAGAGAATAAGGTGTACAAGAAGATAAACCAACATAAAAAAAATAAGGAATGCACAAAATAAAAAAGTTTAATTTTAATGCTTTCGAAATGTTTTGAAATATTACATTTGTAACATATTTTCGAATCTTCTATTTAAATATTTATTTACATATTTTGTTATTATACCTATATATCATATACTTAAATATGCAAAACAACGAAGCCCAGAAATAGAAGAAGTGGCTTTTAATCCTCACCATCACCACAACAACAACAACAACAACAACAACAACAGAAATAGCAGATACGTAAAACAAGTGTCATTCCAAATAGGCATTTTCCTCTTTAGACGTAACAACATCTATCGTATCCATTGTCATAATGGCAAAGCTGGGCTTTCGCAAACTGCAACTTTAATGGCAATGAATACAGATGATCGTAAGCTCGTCCACTATATACTTATAAGTATAATCTTATTCTATAAGTATACTTATATTCTTTATACCAGCATAACAAGGATCAAAAAATACATTTGTTCATCCCTTAACCGAGCGAAGCATGTGGATTGGATGTCGTCAACGAAGGATCCCAAAGTACTATTCTCTATCCCTTCAACGGTGAAATTGGTACTTTTCCATACTTCGCCGAAGATATATAAAATGTCTTTTGTGCATAGATGAATTTCTTTTTTATACTTACAACTTGTTCCACCTTGTGTATACATATCTTAACATATACACAGTAGAGTAAACTGCAAGGAGTTTTCTCCCCTGGAAAACACTTGCTACCTCTAAACCAAAGTATTTATTACATCGTGTGCGGAGGTAGTAGAGAAGGAGGAGGAAGAAGCAATATTACAGAGTGTATGGAGTAATTCCTATACAAGGGAAAGTGCCTATAATAGTAAATATAACAGTAAACTCCGGACAGGAGTATTTAATAATAAACACCATAGCACTACGGCATTACTTTTGAATTTCAGCCCGTTGCGTATGTACCTCCTGGCCAAAGCCACTGCAGCGGCACTCCCAACAACATGAAGATAACAACACACTGCTAGTAGTATACATGTCGTTTATTACACGACAAACGCCTCTGCAAGCCAATATATATTTATAATATGATGCAATCTAATCGCATCTTGGATTCTTCCATTATGGTGCATCAAATCCGGAACCGCTCAAACTCTACTACGTCTTCAATATAAGTATATACTTATACATAGTAGATACATACATGCATATAAAGCAGAAATATGTAAATATACGAAAATACATTTACGCACGCACGGAAACGCACATTTCAGTATGGAAAAAACATAGCAGCATAGTTGCAATAATATCCTTCTCCTTGCACCATTTCCGACGACGACGGAGTAACGATAATGCTTCTCACACACACACACATAGCACAGCACATGTGAACTCCCAAGGAAAGGCAATCAAGGTTCTCCGTAAGAACTTCGAAAACATAAGAAACAATCTTGGAATTCTCTCCCTTGCAGAATTCTCCGTTAGAATTTCAACATAGAGTTGTCCGTCACAACTTCCCCAACATAGAAATCTTCGTACACATGAACCAACATAGATATCTTCTATATAAACCAACATATAGCGTTTTCGGCATGAAATTCACCAACGCAACATTCTCCATGAAAAACTCAACCAAGTACGCAACATTCCCATAAGAACTTACAATAAGCAACCCCGACGAGTCCATAAGACGAACTTGAAATATGTAGCCATGCACCTGGAAGTTAGTCCGAATTACAATAAAGCTCTATAACAAAAAGAACGGGTAGTTTCTCACTACATTATCCTCCCTTTTCAAGCGTCTTTATGTTCCTTTAACTTTAATCCTCCATGCCTCTACTTACTACCTTTCCACATTCCCTACAAACCTTCCCCCCAACACTTGCACAACAGTCATAATTCCATAAACAAGAAAGGGAGGGAAAATAATAAATTATGGATTTACAGCTTGCCGCTATTATTACATTCTTCTTATACTTATACTGTACATATCACCTGCATTTACACAAATAATGCAGTTCTTGCAACACTAAGTATGTCTATTCCCGTCCAGTTCTGTCTTTACCCGAAGAAATCAACTCCAACAACAAGAAATACTCTCAACAGATATTCCAAGTCATTCATGGAGCTACTTGAGATAAAACTTTTAGTCAATCTGACAACCAAAATGACTCCTGTGTGTTATTTCACACAGCCAAAAATTGTATGATCTTATTTACTCTTACCTTAAATTAAACTATAAGATTCATCTCACCCACCAAATACAAAAGGTTATATTAGCATAGCTAAAAGCTACTAAGGTTCGCAACATTCAAAATGAGATGGAATTATTCTAAAACGCATACCTACATATCTGTAGGTATACATAAGTACATCTTGTCCATTATTATTAAAATACACATTCCATATTAAACGCCGCATTCCGGCCTTTCAGCATCTCAAACAGCCGGTTGTCATATCCTTTCAAGTCACTTTATTACTGTCATTGTGCCAACCACCTGCTTTTAATGGGTCGTCTACCTTTAGCCGGACCACCGGGCTCTCCAACATGAGTTCCGTTGGTATGACTTAACTACATATTTGTACCTTACAATATACTTATAACTTAATGCCTAACTACATTCCAGTACATAGATACATCGTAGTATACTATGTATAAGTAAGTATTATATACCTATACTATACTATGTATCCATGTATACTTTACCTATAAGTATGGAATTCCATGTGTACTTATGGCATTTACAATTTATACATAAAGGTTCTATGTAAGGATGTAATAATAAAAATAAGAGTGTAGTTCAAAGGGGGAATTTCGAATTAATTGCCGACTACTAAAACTTGTGTGTGTGTGAGTGAAAGCAAAGCTCTCGCAAAGTGCAACTTCCTTCTCTATACAACTATTGACACTTTAGGTATAGATACTCTATATATAGAGATACTTATGTACACAGGACCTTTTACATAACTGCAATTGTTGCAGGAAATATGGACCAAGTTCTAGCAATAACGGTGGACATTTAGTGAAAGCTGAATTCCTCCTGTGTGAGAACTAACAATCTATACTTATACTTACTACATATATACGGGCTACATTTATTATGTCAACAGTAACTGCCTATAAACTTAAGTATATTACTTTAGCATAGTTAAAAGTATATAGTAGGTAGTGTAGTGTAGTGTGTAGTTTATTATGGAAGACTGTATGCCTACACACGGGAACTCCCAACAACAAGGCAAAAATATTGACAAGAAAGAAATGAAAAGCACACATTTGCCAGTCCAGTAATAACTATTTACACAACAGTTCACTTCCTTCATAATATTTTCTCTTGATAACTCTCACTCAAAGAGAGCCAGGCTTTGCTTTATATATTACAGGTTCCATGGTGTTAACACCCTTTTGCAAAAGTCCCAACCCAACAACAAAGCAAGCTCTTTCACTGCTTCACAAAATCCTCTCTCTCGGACTTATAGTTTACTACAGCGGAACTTCTGCGGATGTTATCATTAGAAATGATCTTTACGTGGAGCATAAAAGATTCAATTTTCTACATAAGCATAGCCATATATTATTTCTAATTCTGCTCCCAGAATTTCTTATAAATTATTTCATGCCTTCAGAGCTTCCTACAGAATCTCGTATATAAAAAATCATATAGAATTTCATATAACACCATAATAGGATTTCAATTACTAAAGGGCATAACATGGAAGCTTTACATATGTAAAAGTAACATTGCTATAACAAAGTAACATGTACATATCCTCCGATTATAGCTATATCCCTAATATATGATATATTGTATGTACTTCGACAAAATTTCGCTTCGGAAGTATAGAAATAATAGCTACTTTGCAGTACACCCAGAAATTCAGTCAGTGCTAATATGCCCAATAAATAATTTGGTTTCATCAAATCCAAGATTTCCACAACCAAGAGAGGAGGGAAGGGGTGGACAAATACGGACGAGGATGTTGGGCGGAGGGGAAGCCTCACAAACAGATGTGCTATAAGTCTACATAACATAGGTATAAAAGATATAATAAATAAGTAAAAAGCAGTACAAGCTTTACAGTACTGAACTATTGAAGGAGCTTGACCGGCTATTGAAAAGAAGGAATTACGACGACAAGCCAGGCCAGGACCAGGACTCTGTATGTATCCTTCCTACTTTAGTACTATCCATATTAGAAGATCCATAATAAGTATTACGCGTATAGATAGATAGATACTATAAGTATATGCAAGCGGCTGGCTGGCCTGTAGTTAAAACGATTACGGGTGATAATCATAACACGTGTGTCCCTTCCCTTTTATTCCTCTGAGTTATGGCCATTCCTTTCTCCTTCCGACCCCCACTTTCGCACATATTAGACCAACTCTTGGGAGCGTGGGGACGCATTCCTATACAGTAGAGCTCTAAGCTGGCATTCATAAACTCATACGCATATGAGGGAAGCATACACATGCTCCACTACAAATAGTTCAAACATACTAACGATAAATAGATGAACATGCACATGATACATTGAAGCATGCACATGCAAGAAATACACAGCACACCGTACTTAAAATACATGGGAAACATACTCAAAGTATGTAGCCAAGCTTGGGAAGATACTTATATTACAAAGTACACTAAACTTAGGTATATTTATATCTACAATCTATATAGTAACTATACCAATGCCGCACCAATCTCAGCGTTATTAAAAGGGGGAGGATGACAATTCTTCTATTTACTGACACACACAGCAACTTATACACACCATAGTCTTGATATTCCTCACATCTTGTAAAAATAGTAGCTATAAGTAAGTATAGATTGTCAACAGTTACCAGGCTGGAATCCCAAATCTGTAAGAATACCTCCACACACAGAGAAATTGCAATCTCACTGTAGCCTTCTTCTCGCTAGTCTTCTACCATAATTTAATGTACAGATATTTCTGTGAAATTTGGTGTATAGTGTTTATAGTAGCTAAAGGAACCTCCGCAAACTATTTACAAAGGAGAAGAAGAAGACAAGCAGTGGAAACTGACATAAAAATAACAGGAAAAGGTGTAATACATGGGAGCATTGAACAAAAAGCCTTCCTTTCAGGAGTCATTTCAAGAGCCGGAAACGACTTCCTCAATAGGAGCAACATGCAATGGAACAAGATTTGTCTACATAACCTCTACAACGAATGTTGCGTTTTAACTACAGACTCGACGCTTTATTTCAACTCTCAACAACCAGCTCAGTTTAGGTAGAAAGAACTTTCAGAAACTTACAATTTTGACTCTCTCAGTCAACATATAGGTATAGCTATCGTATATAGACTCCAACCTTCCAAGTATGTATACTGAATTATAATTAGTATAGGAACATGAACCGAAAAAGTACCCATACCTCTAAAAATAGAAAAAACAAACTTATCTCCCACAAAAAAACCTACACTTGGTAATTAAACAACTGCCTTTCCCTCCCATTAACTCCATTAACTACCTCAATGTAATAGGCGGGCAGCTAACTACATAACGATTATTTGCTGATATAATTTTTTAACAGTCTACACTACCCTCACAATGGCGGATTTTACCTTGAATACAATGTATGTAGTAGCTCTGTAGTATTATGCATTCACACCCGGCCCCGAGGTTCACAAAACCCACACAACCACGTCATCAACTTTCCGTTTGGTCTTTTTACTATTAATAATACATATCTTCACGGGATGTCAAATCTGTGTAATTAAAACTCAAGGGAAAAATCAGTAGATATTTAATTTTTAGTTTAGTTAAATGCTACAAAAAGTGATGCAAATAATAACTCGAGCTAATCCTTGATAACCCGTGCCAATCCTAGATAATTTGTGACAAATCTTGATCACATTTATAATTTCCATGGAGTGACAACCTGACATTACCAGATTAAAACTTCTTGACAGAACTCACACCCACCTTTATGTACATTTGAAACTAATTATAAAATCCAGAATAAAATTAGCATTTTTCCAAATCCCATTACTAAACCATAACCATACACTACAGTACTACTGGATGGAAGATGGAATGGAAGTTCACATGTTTCAAATAATGCTAATCATTCCTTATGAATTTAAGAAAACAAAACGATGTAGGTATGTAGAAAGTCCTAATCACAGCAGGGCAGTTTCCTATTTAATAAAAATTCTAATTTTTCCACTTGTATTCAAGGAAAACATGGTGATAGATTAGAATTTTTGCAAAAACTTCCAGTAAACAAAAATCTATCGCAATGAAACTTCTGCGAAAACAATTCTTTCTCGAGATTTATCATTTGGAAGTTTTTGGAATGTTCCAGAGGATTTATATCTAATAGTAGTATCTATATACTTACTTAATTCTATTTAAGTATACTTACATGTATGCCTACATATAAGATACTGCAGGCTTATTAGCAAAAATCCATACTAGAAATAACAAATACTATATACTTATAGTACGTACTTCAAATGGCTTAACCATCAAATTAGTCTCCTGGAGATCTATCAATATTCTTTAAATTACAGTTTGTGCTCCTAACAAAGATTCATCAGTATTAATCCAAAAGAAAAATGTATCATAAAGCTTGTATTTGTATGATGAAACTATAGTAGATAGTATTTATTTGAGTTTCTATAAGAATTTATATATCTTTTATATTATAACTAATAATCTATAGTATGTATATATACGCCAAAATATAGACTTAGAGAAGATAGATATCTTTGAAAAAGTTGTTAATATCATTTGAACTTGAGCTAGCCTGTAATTTTCAAGCTCAAATCCTCAATCACCCACACTGCAATTATTCTTTATTTATTTTCATATCTATACTTAGAGATGCTTTCACAATTTTTCTTTTTTACATTTCTATAGAAAAAGATACAGATTCTGTACATCTGGTATCAATTTGAGTTTGAGGCGAATACGCCGAAGAAAATAATGTTACGTTTTACAACAATCATAGTAACCTTGATATATTGCAATGCGAAAAGAGGAGAAGGAAGAGGAGGCAGAAGAGGAAGAAGAAGAAGAGAAGGAAAGTTAACGTTCCGTCAGATAAAGCCAACAAGACAACACTTTACTTTGTAGCAACTCCCCAGACAATCAAGGAGCTAACGTCTGATCTTTTTTCAAAGGAGCAGGAACATCCCGTAACACTGATAATATGAAGAGAAAACAGGAGCCAAAGAGGAGGAGCAGATGCGGAATCATACAGGCGAGCAGTGCGGGAAACCACAAGAGATAGGAGATTTGAAATAGGAATCCAGCTCATATTTCACAAATATTATTGCACAGAACGCCAGCCAAGGTGTGCGTATGATGAACACACATTCTTCCACATCCCTTCTTTTTTTATGTAATCTTCTTATAAGTTTATGTATACATATATATGGAGTATAAACATACAACATACATATCAATACTTACTTACAATACTACATCCCAAAAGTATTACATTCAAGTAATCCCACGAAGACAGAACTAAATTGAATTCATTCACTTTCCACCAACCTCTTTCTATATGCCTTTTCATTTCTATTTTTTCCATTTTCGCCGCCCGCCCCCAACCGAATATTTTCCTGTAGTATATAACATCTGTATCTCCTTAAATTGTAACAAACGAACTCTCAATTTCCTTAGGTTTTTGTATCAAATCTCCGATGTATGTAGATAAGTATGCTTCATGTCCGTATTCTATATCAAAATCCTATGTACAAACATACTTATATAGCCACGAAATATTTAGTATTTTTATTATTATTTTCGTTTTTCGTCATCCCGACAAATATTTTTCAGAATCGCAAAGAAATTCTTCATTAAATTATTCCCCAACAAATTGTTCCACTGACATAACTATTTTATTAAATAAAACAACAGTTTTGTTTATGACCGCCAAAAATGTGAAGATACGAAAAATTTTCTCTCTTGTGTAGTAATTAGTAATGATGATGACAATAACGATTTTATTAACCAGACACGGAAATCATTCTTACCAGAATCCTTTGATCTTTAAAAATTCTTGCACAGCCAAAAAAATGGTTCCATGAACAAGTATTCTGGTTTTAAAAAATCAGTAAATATCAGTATAGAACATATATCGTCGGCGAAGGATCTTAAAGTACCAATTGCTATGTTGAAGGGATAGCAATTGGTACTTTAAGATCCTTCGCCGACGATATGGTGAACGAAATTTAAAAAATTATATAGTTTGAAAAAAAAATGTTAAATTTTGTAAACCTTGGAACAAACATTAGGAAAAAGGGCAACAAAAACCTGGAATGGGGAAAGAATAGCAATACCATATAAAAATTATTAATTTAAAAAAACTCGCCTTTTTCTTTGCTTAAATTCATTTTCAGATGCATTTTTAGCCACAACAATAAATTATTAAAGGTAAAAAAATAAAGAGGCAATTTCTGATGCAAATGCTTTCTTATTCTAACCTTTCCATAGAGATTAAATTTACAGCAAATAACATAAAATAAAGAAATTATCCATTATTTATTCTTGGCTTACGTATAAAATAAAGAGATAATCATGTATGCACAAAATGCATATGTTTTCACCATAAAAGACAAGAACCAGAAGAAGAAGAAGAAGAAGAAGAAGCAATCGGAGGAGGACATGCAAAAAGATAAGGAATGATTTGATTCCCTAAATTCTCTCCTTCCTTCCCCCGACTCACATTTCCAAGTTCAACAACAAGAAGAAATTAGAGCCGCACAAGAAAATTAGATGGATTCCCTTGTGATCTTTATGCAGGAGCAGGAGTAACAACAGCCGGAGTAGAAGAAGCCAAGCAGGTATACAAACATATGCTTTGTGAGAAAAACTGCAGGATCAAATAAAAGCCCACAGGTTCATTATACAAAAACACAAAAAGTCTTTATTTTTTTTGTTGGTTTTACAGCACAAACAGGGGTTATCTATTTTTTGGTATTTGTGCATACAATCCAGTGAGAATTGCAGGTTGTTGTTGGTTGTGTGTGGAAAACGACAAGGGAACAAAGCCAGAGCGTAAATAAAAAGAAATAAACATTTTTAGGGCGTGTGTGTACAGTACACATTACATACGCACAACTTCCGACTTGCTCACTTTTTGCCCCAACCATGTAGAGCGCAATCATCCTCGTCCTTCACACCAACAACAATAACAACAAGTTGCTACATATAAAAAAGAACTTCCTCCTCACTCCTTCTTGTCTTACAACACTTTTCCTTGTGCTCGTTAGTCCACATGCACAACTCACCCAACCACCACCTCCTCCTCCTTTTATTCCTCAAGATTTACGAAACCAAACTTGCTCTGCTTGCTTTTGTTTGGGCGAATAAACTCCATATGAACAAACAAGAATGGGAGATTTTTCAGGATTTTACTTCTATTTACGTAGAGATCCTGTAAAATCTTTATTTCTCGTTCTTTTACATACTTAAAGGATTTTTTAAAAATAATTTTAATTTCTCTTTGTTTTTTTTATTGATTTTAGCAGCCACAAATAAAAAATAAAATTACATGAAAGGACAAATCTAAATTCAAAATTCACAGCAGGAATTAAATTCATTGTGTACAATAATTCATTCATAATAATGAAATTACAAGAAATCCATATAATCAAATACCTTTTCTGAATTTATTGTATTATTTAATCTCAGAAGTTCGTTGATTCCGTGTACAAAAAGATTTGTTTAAAAGATCTAAATTTATTGAACAATGAAAATATGAACAATTCTTTTAAAACATATGGAGCATTTATTTATACTTAAAAAATTTCCGACAAACAAAAATGTAATACCCATTGAAGTGCCTTGTCAGATGAAGACATCAATACAGAAAAACGAAAAAGCAAAAACCAAAATAAGAAGAAAAGCAAAAATCCAGCAGCAGGTTTTTCAGAAATGAACAAAATCTTTGATTTTTTTTATTTCAATCACAATAATCTTCGTGAAAAATGTAACAACTGTAAAATAAACAAGACTTTCACTGGAAAAGACACCTGTGTGAGAAACCAAATTTGTAATTTTCCATTCTTCATCTAAAAAATCTTTACATATTGCAGATGTTAAGTATTGGAAGCTTCAAAAAGAGCTTTGATCTTTCACCTTTATCTTCCCAAAATTTTCTTTTTCATCAAAGTAAGTACAGATGATAAAGAAAAAGGAAAAGCTATACTTACAAATACAATATTTTGCAGCGTACCAACTGTTTTATGCTTGAAAAGCATGGAAACTTTACAAATAATAGATATGCATGCAGTTCATGATGTCGTCACTACGTGAGTTCACTGAGTTCAGTATTAAATATTTAAATCAACTAGACAGGAAAATCGAGACGCCTTGTCTTGTCTTGAGAGACTTCTGATCCAAAAACCTAAACAGACGAGAAAGTATCTCTACAACTAAAAACTATTTTTGCTTCATTATAAAACGGAAGTCTATTTTAGTCCTTGTTTTACTACACAAACAATTTAAAAATTCGGTCTTGATGCATATAAAAACGGACAAAAATAAGTTTATAACCCTACACAAATCATAAAAAACACTACCTGCAGAGGACTATTAAATCATACCTGTCTGTATTTACGCTGTGTAAGCAAAGCAAGCAAGAATAAGTACGGGTTACATTCTTTTCTACCTTCACAAATAGCTTGCAAATAAATAAAAGTCTACAAAAACAAGGAAAAAGTGATTATATTTTAGACAAAAATATAGCAAAAAAAGGTGTAGAAATGGAAGTTAAACTTCCCACACGTTCCAGTCCTAAAAATAGATACTTATAGCGCCTTGACTCTTGACGCCTGAGGATTACACAGGAAATTTTGTAGGTGCGGAAATAAACGGGAAACGGTTGGTTAAATTACATCTTGGAGAAAAAAAGAGAAACTATAACGTTGGGTTCAGCAATATACCTACTACAATAGCTGTAACAGCGCAACTAGGGAATCTCAAATGTGTAACTTAAACTTTCCACACAGTCGGTAAGTAGGCTTTCTCTGTTGATTTATAAGTTCACATTCTTATAAATATCTAAAGAGCAACTAGAGGAGGAAGAAGAAGAAGTAGAAGCAGAACTAAAAGAATAAACGGAAAAGGGTGCAAGGGAAAAGTATGTGATAGTTATATCAGTATCTGTATAGGTATATAGATACATATATATAGATAAGTATACCTAAAAAATCAGTATAGAAAAAAAAATCTTCTACTCTTCAGAGGTCAAAAGTGTTGCTAAGAGCAAGAATCGAGCTTCATCTTATCCATTATAAATACCTCCAATCGTTGTTACCCTTCTTTATAACTATAGGTAATACAAATATTGCTGCTGACAGCAGCAGCAGCAGGAGGAAAAAAATACTTTTTATTTTATCCATTTCAGTACTAGTAGTGTGTATATATGTATATAATGTATAATATAGGTAAATACTTGAAAAAAAAAATACTTCTTTTCTTACTTTCTCTTATTGCTCAAAACCCACAGACAAGGGAAAAAATATCCTTTTTGCTACTGCTGCTGCTGCTACTAGAGATGAATCAAAAGGTGTATAGTATAGGAAAAAAGAGTGACAATCCAATTCCAATGATTGATTTAGAGCCAAAAGCTTTACTTCTAGCAGTTCCTCTGTGTGGACGAGGAGTCACACACTTTTACATTCTCTCACGCTTTCTCATTACACACATGGACAGCTTTTCAACCCTTCTTGCGGTTCCATATAAGTATCCTTATATTTTTTACACTTCCTACCAATAACCAATCTCTTACTATTAATATTAGTATAGGCCGACGGCCTGCAATATACTTTCATATACTTATTTTCTACATGAAAACTCATTGAGTAAAGAACCAAATATCCTGTGTGGGGACTCTGGATGAAGCACAAGCATAAGGGTTTTAAAGCGGGAAAAATGGCACTTCCGCACTTGCAGTATAGTAAGAATTTTCTTTTTACATCGTGTATTTTTTTTTTTGCTGAAGATGAAACTTCATTCATTTTACGCACTTTTGCTGTACTTACTCTCGTTTTTGTGCTTCTTTGTTGCAAATGCATTATATAAGTATGTGAACTTATACACGTTGCTTTTTAAAATCCCGAAATGAATGCACAACAAATCCAAAGAAATAAAAGGATACAAAAAAGTAGTTTCCAACAACGTCCTTCCTCCCTTGAGAGCTTGTGCAACCGCGTTACTTGGCAACTTTTGATTTGAGAAATTAAAGCTCTTCTTGTTCTCGTCCCATAGGAAATACAATCAAAAAAGATTTTTAAACTTGGTAAATCTTTTTAATTTTATATGTACACTTTGGTATTATACTTGTAGATACTTCTATATGTATGTAATATACTTTAAAAGCGTGCATATAAAATATGCTCAAATAAGATTAAACAGCAAATGAAAAGCTGCTGTATGTACACATAATAGATTCAATGTATACATATACTTTATACTTCCACAAAGACAAGTGACAAGCTTTTTGCTATCGAAACATCAACTTTCGTGCATCTCAGTTTTATCAATTTACAATCAATCTACAAACCACCGATTTATTTTCATATATTTTAGATTTTAGCCTTCGTTCCTTGATTTATTGAAGCTGTTTTGATGTGTGCAGTATACTGTAATGATCATATGCCAAAGATGCTCACTTTTAATTTTTAACAGGAAATTACATATTGATTCAGCTAAAAACAGAAAACATAGCTCGTTGAAAAAAATAATCTTTTAAATAACATTTTCTGAAGGTGAAAATCTGATTCTCAGGGACAGATTCAAACATAAATCAATGCGGTCTCACTGTATAGAACTTTCCTAATTTTCTCAAAAATCATCTCAATAATCAATACTTATAAGTACGTCCAATTAATCTGCTCTCGCACTGTAGCATGAGAAAGTTAACATAGAAAAGTATTACAGTATCTATAAGTACATAAGGATAAGTATAGCTATAGCTACGCTATATGAAATTATATGAAAATAAAAAATATATGAGCAATAGCAGGAATAATCCTGGAATGACGAAAGCTACGACCGTTTTCCGTAATAAGGAACTTCCTAATCTCCCCAAACACCGAGCTAAAGTATTTTAAGTGCATAAACGCAACTCCACAAAAAAGTTTACAAATTGCTGAGAGTTAGTAAAATCCAATGCACTATACTGCACGTTATGAAAAATAATCGGAACTATTACATACAAAACCAAAGCCATTCAAGTTCACACAGACTGGGACTGCCTGAGAGAGGAGAGGCTTAATGCAAGTGCAATGAAGTGATCCAAAAGATTTTCCCCCTCTTTGCGACAAAAATCGACAGATTTGCACTATTCACCACACCACCATCATCACCACCACCACCAACAACAACAACAACAAGCATCATCAGCACTCCCATCATCATAACACATCATTTCATCTCTTAATGACGCAAACTTGGGTGATTCCATCAATACTCTCTCCGTATAGAAGCAAGGCAATAAGCCTTTTTTTACAGGAGAAGAGGAAGGCAGGAGGAAAAAATGCATCCGCAACTTTTTCCCCATCTTATTGCCCACCAAACTCGCTCGCTCATCGCCATATCAATGATTACAACCCCCGCTGAATCCTTCCTCCGGACGGATGTATGATTACAGAATCATAACAAGAGCAACTGCAACTGTAAGTACAGCAAAAACTTCCCTTATTAAGACCATTCCTTAGATCTTCTCATAGCTCTCATGTGTGTCCAGATATGAATATACATACTGTGTATTGACCAACTTTATGGAGTAAATTCCTATTCTTACAGATCCGAACTTTCTACAAGTATAAGAAAAATAGTGGGAAAATGACGAAAATTTACTTTCCCTGAAATAACAAATAGGTACATATAATTTAACAAAAAAGCGGATCCGGAACTTGCGTTGGTATACTTATACTTATAAAAGCAAATACAAAAAATACACTCGGACACACTTCCAACCATTAAGTTCTCATTACAGATTTTTTTATACTTACATTCCCTCCATAGAGTGACCGGTCGGCCGTGTACAATGAAAACGTGCTAAAGAGTGTGAAATTCGCTTAAACTGAGAAAAGATTTAGAGTTAGAGACAATACCTTCTACAGATACTATCTATACTTTGAGAATTCAAGGGAGGCTTGGATAAAAACAAACAGACAATAAGAAACACACTTACTTACATACCATGCATGCAGGTACATATGTACATAATATATCTATACTTATACGTAGATATACTACCATTCATATACTTATAAGTTATACTAAAACACAAAACCCAGAGCTCGTCAATTCGTTAAACTTTCACTCTCTCTACTACTATTGTTCCAAGGGAATGCCCGAGCAGCTGGAAGTAACTTGCTTACATATCAACTGCAATTTACTATTTATTTACAGATTCTATATAGTATTTCCTCAATTGAGATACCTCTAAAGAATTGAGAAGCCTCTGAGAGAGAAACAGTCATATAATAAGTATAGCAAGAACAAAAATAAGCAACAACGTCCAGATTGTTTTTTTCTCGGCCATTTACTCCTTTTCCTTTCCTGATTCTTTGGTTTACTCTCTTTCTCTGTTGCTCTCTCTCTCTCTCTCTTCATGGAATTTTCTTCTCCTTTTATCACTTTTATCTTCACACAAGCTTTAACTTCAATTTTACAATGTACACATATGAACAAGTATAAAAATGGTCCTAGGTATTTGCTTTATAACGAAATAGTCTTACTTTGAACGTTACAGTAAACATTCCTTTTAAAATTTCATCCCTCCCATGAAACAGTTTCCCTTTAACTTTGCAACTTTCTACATCAAAAACTGCAAATAAAAATATTTTGCTGCTAAATGAAATTTTTCTTGAGTGAGGAATGAAATTTATCTAGGAAAAACATAGCTTGGATAGATAGAATAGAGAGAGAGAGAGAGAGAGAGAGAAAAGGAACACAGAACAAGAAAAAGATATCGAATCTAAAATCCACCCACACAACATCAACGAAAATAACAACAAGAACAAGTTCATTCAACTGAGAAACGGCAAACTTCAAACCTATTGCATGCAATGCGTCGTCCCATTTCTAACAACAAACAAAATTAAAAACAAACAAATGCAACCCGGTTTACAATATTAGTAAGCTTATACTTTTTACTTTTTTTTATCCCCTCCATGGTCTTGCAAGGACAACTGTTATTGAGTACCTCCAAATGCAATGCTTATATACTTACCATAAGTATATGTAATAATTTCAGAAGAAAAGAAAAAGTTACAAAACAGATCTCAATAAAAATATACATACAAGGGAAAAAACTCGAACCCACCCCCTCTATTCCACATATAAGTACATACAATAATAACAAAAGAGACAGAAAGGGAAATGTTTGTCATGGGAACTTGATTGAATCTTACGAGGTTAGAGATCATGTCATAAAATCAGTAGACAAAATCTGTATTGAGAGAGACAAGAGGATTTCCAATGTCCCCATTGCTTTTATTCCTTTTCAGAGATCGAATAACTCCCTTGCAGCCAGTTCTCCTCTTTATTTCTTTTTCCGTGCATAAAAAAATCCAAACGTTCTACTAGTAAGTATAGTAGAGCAAAATCAAGGATTATATTATCCATTTACTGTATGTAAGTAAGTAGGCATTTTTGCACCCAAACCCAATTGAGTGTTGCATTTAAATTCAAATTCCCATTCCTCCTCCATACATCCGCATAATATTCCAATGGATCCCAAACTTTTGATTCCAACATGGAATTTATATCCTCTGGAATTGAAATCTATCCATCTCAACTGCATAAATGCATAAGTAATTTTTTATCGGGGAGATTCACTAAATTCAAAGAGATAGGAAGAACAGATATAGCGCTCAGATAGGAAAAATGCACTTGCATTTTATATACAGCAGGCGACACTTACCATTTCTCACACCAATGCATAGAGTTTACAACAAGAAGACATGTCACAAGTATATAAAGCACTATGCGGAAGAAGAGTGTGAGTTTTCGTTTTTACTCACTTACGATTAGTAAACGAGGAGCGCGCCCCATACAAAAAAATACAGTTATAGGCTATAATGGGGAGAAGAAAAGGGCGTCAAGGGCAATATTTGCCCACTGACTATCTACATAATGGCTGATTTGTATATCGCACCTATTTGTTACGGGATATGTTCTTTGAGCTTTCCTATCACTGGGCTACTACGACTACTACAAAAGAGCCGATGAGATATCATCTTGAAAACCATTAGGCAGGTCTTGGGGTATGTGTGGTTATATGGCGAGGGATGGTGGTGGTGATGGTGGCAGCGGCAGTGGCTGTGGCGGCTACTCACAAACAGCTTCATTCTACTACATACTCCAACTCCATGTAACTCTATGGAATCTCTGTAAGTTCCTCCACACTTCAATGCTAAAACCCATAGAATCACAATGAACCGAGGGGAGCTAAATGAATGACAAGGGAACTTTATCTCTATGTATAAGTACAGTTAACTATAGTCCGTATATGTACCACATGAAGAAGTATCTCCATATAGTTACACTCTGGCCCATATAGTTACATGCAACTTCCCTTATACACAGTAAACAGTATATGATGCCTATGTTCAAGTATATACATACTCTCTCTATGCACTTCTATAGACATCAAAAGTCAATGAACACATAAGACATACCCGTATGAAGATCTCCAATATATAAATCTCTAATAATATTATATAGAGACCGTCAAAGCGAAAAAGACAGAAAGACAGGACGGACCCGAAAGACAACAACAAGAAGAAAATGAGGAAAGACGAGAAGAAGCATCAGTGCTCAAGGGTGGCACACTACTACTACTACTTGTCTCTCAGTTGGGGAGAGAAGTTCACAAGAGGAGTCCAAAACTCTCTCCTAAAATCATGTTCTCCTCCATAAAAGTGAAAAGACCTTAGGATGGGAGGAACGCATATAAATGTGAGGGTTGTTGTCTCCTTCCTGGGCTCCCTTTCATAGTGCAAGAAAGACATTGGGACACACACAATGAGGAGAAAAGTCGTCGACTATAGTATAAAGGCTATACACAGAGTGAGAAAGAGTCAGGGTGAGAGTGAGAGAGAGAGAACAAGAAGACGAACAGAAACAGAGAGATAGAACGAGCGAGAGTCAAGAGTGATGATGACGTCGTCAGATATGAGACAGGGAGAAGAAATGAGCAAAAAAAAGTGAAAGCCATCCCAATCTCTCGTTGAAGCGTAGATAAATGGAGTCAGACGAAGGAAAAAGTGCGTATGATTCACACATTGCATCCTTGATTTCATAACTATCTTTCTGTCTCTTGCCTTCGACTATCTCTCCGACACTTTGTAGTATGTATCCACAGATGTAGCTATCCTTCATAGTTTATGTGCATACCTTCAATACTAACAATAAGAGTACTACGTGTTTTTTCCTTTGCAGTGTATATGACCCAAGAGTGTGTGAGCCCCTAAAATAAATGCGTATGCATCTCCTACGTTCTCTTACCAAAACAAAAAAAGTTAAGCCCACATACACATTGTAAGTATCTGAAGTACATATACAGATCATTTTTTCCATTTTTCGCGACAAAATCCTCGGCCATGCACTGACCTCCCAATCCTTGTCGCATTCGTTGCGCTCCACAGTTGCATGGAATAAAGCTTTTTCCTTACTACGCGGTCATAATCAGTTACCCACTAGCATCACACCTACTCGAGAACTATACTATACCATACCATACTTACGCAATTAAAGTTATCCTATTAGACAACTCTTGAGAACTCTCAACAAACTCGCTAAAAACTAACGTCAAAACTACAGTAACAATTACATGTAAGTATGTATATTCCAAACTCCTCCAGAAAATGCTTTTGTCACATCGTCAATGTCACCAAAAAATAATTATGAATTTAGACTTGACGTTGAAATTCCAATATCTATTATATTATACCTTTTATCATGCTTTACTTCCCACTTTTTGTCTTCCTTGAAATTCACCATGGATACTCTAACAATTATTGCCATTTCTCCTCAATTATTCCTACTTCTCTTTTTAACACTCTTTTACACTCTCTTCCTTGTCATCCTGACAGTCTGAAAGTTTAATTAATTTTTTAATATAAAATCTAGTGAAAGAAGCTATTTTATACATGTACTGCAGTAAGCTCAAGCTATCTCATATACTTATACTTGAACCACCAAAAGGAGGTATAGCTTATCTTCTCTTTGTCTACATACAGTAGTATCCTTAAGGTAGAGGGGTTCTGTGATACAGTGTAACTACGGTCTTGAGATTAAACTCACTACTACTACTACTGGCTTTTAGCACTTACTATGCAACGTAAGAATCACTTTTAATTGTTATGCCAGCCATGCTACCCATTTGTAGGATAGTGGGAAGCATGTCTGTGGGAGCTTGTACAGGACAAACTATGCGGACCAGAGAAGAGCAAGCACTGGAGCAGGAGCTGGAACGGAAATGTAAGTGCCATAAGAATAAAAGTAAGCGATCCATATAGTACGACACAACGGAGAGGGCTTAATGCAACTTGACTCAAATCATTGATTTAATGAGTAGTAACTTGATTAAAATTTGTAATTAATATTTCATCTACCATTAGCTCTGCGGAGTCTACACATACATTGTCTTAATACATGCAAACGAATATTAATCCTATTTTAAGGTTCTTTACTACCCCTTTTTTGGATTACACTGTAATGCTTAATATGACAACTCAACTTTATGCATACACATGCAGTCATCTCCATGACCACACCGTGCGACTAATGTACCTTTAAGCTATATGGACAGTTTGCATATTTTATACCGAGCTTTCCACTCGTAATTACATAGATACTGCTACTACATGTTGTAGCATCTTATTACACATACTTGTAAAAGTACATCATCATCATGTACTTATTCTTTATAAAATCCTGCTACTGTCTATCAAGTATTTAAGATTTTATATACTTACAAACTCATACTATTATATACAGTTTATATAGCAGTCTCCTCCTAAAATTATATATTTCATAAGGCAATCTAACCATATTATGCTCACAGTTAATTACACTGTTAATATGCAATGTTTAGACTTTTATTATGCAATGCCCAATAATGAACAACATTTCCATCAGTCCGTATGCACACACATAGTTTAACATTTTTCGGCGAAGGAGAGTCAGAGTAAACAGAGAGAACACCGGATTCATGCAGGCACAACTGGAGTCAACATCCTGAACATAAAAAAGAGACACTACAAAGAACATAATATGTACTTATATGTAGATAAGTACTACCAACACTATCTACAAGAGAAACTGCTTCATGAGTGAAAAACTACATCAACTCATGAAGGCAAAACTCAAGTGAAAGTCATGAACAGAAGCATAACTTAAGCATGACTAAAGCCACGAAAGAGGAGCAAAGGGCCGTTGCTCACAAATGAGACATAACATGATGCGCCTAGTTTCCTCCTAAAAGACACTGTTTTCTTGCCTCAGCTCATGGACCTTGTAATAAATACTGTATTAAACAGTAGACTTTAGCACAGACCTTAATTATCTAGATCCTATACTTGCATGGCACATACATACAGGGTGACTGACGAGTGCTGAGTACTCAAACAGGGAAATATTTCAGTAGTAGAGTAGAAGCTAGCCGAGTTAGAGAGTTAAAAGTATAGGAGATACCCTAACACATACTCACATGTACAAAGTGAGGAAGAGTAAGTTACAAGTAGTAGTAGTAGAAGTTGTAGTAGGACCATACACAAAGTAAAAGAGAGAGAGAGAGAAATGTTAATCACCCATCCCTTCTCTTGTCCCCTGAAGGTTGCTCAACTTCTCAAGCGAATCTTTCACCGTCGCCACCGAGCCAGGCGTGGAAAATGACAAAGTGCTCAACGAGCATCACATCGTGTCCGCCTCACATTCATGTTAAAGTACTCATATAAGATGAGAGAAACTTGCACTTTATTCCTAAGCTTTACACAGCCCTTCATTCAACTGCATATGTATCTATGGTTATGTACATACCTACATGAAACCTATAAGATATGTACGTTGCACATTGGAAGCAATAGTTACTCGGGTACAACCCCGCTGCCGCCGGTTTTTAACAAGCTGTCTCTCACAGTATCCCTGGGAGTATATTTGGGAATAAGTGTGAGATGTACTCCGGAGCTTTGGCGGGATGAAGCTGGAGAGGATGGTTATAAATCCACATTATAAAATGTTAAAGTCCTTCACAAGTCCTTTCCCCCGTATAAAATTTAACTATTCCCACATTTTTTACTGCCTGCCTTCATAACTGCAGACTCATACGACAACACCAAAAATAAATACATCATAGGTATACCTTCCCATATGTCCCCACATAGTATGTAATTATTTCCCGCGTGTGTATAACTACACACCTAAATACTTTCACATGGATTACATGTGTACACGTAAAACTTTACAGGATTACTACTTAAATGTACTTATATGTGTGTGTGGTGTACATAAACGCAGATAAGCATGAGGATACTTTAAGTAGAGCTGGATTACTTGAATGTGTCATTTATCCAGCACAGGAAGAGATGCTAGAGAGAACACAAAAATAATTTTATAGTTTTTTCCATTCTTTATATTTTCAAAACATTTCACTCTGCCGCCACTAACTTTCATGCCTTTCTCTTCTTAAAAAAACTTTTGGTTAAATACGTGGAACGTATTCTCTTTGTAAAACAGCAAACAAGGCCGGCCGAGTGCCTCCACTTAAATATACAATGAGTTGTTCACAGAATCCGTCATTATAGCTGTAAACACTTAAAAGTCTCATCATATAATTTTTTTTACTCAATTCCTCTTTTACTTTCTACTTTCAAATATCCCACATATAAGTACACAAGTAACATATCACTTTTGTTGTTATTGAGTCATAAAACCAACTAAAATGTGCTTAATAAAACAGATCTTCATACTGCTAAATATTACCAAACTTGTCATATTTAATGATTTTATCATAGAAAATCGTGAGTACACCTTAAAACTAGGTTTATTATACTCATATCATATAGCTTATATACTTGTCTAACCTAAAGTTTTGTATAAAAATCAAGATGCACACACGAAGAATAGACACAAAAACGGCTATTTTTCAATCTCAATAGCCCTTCTTGTCGTAATTGCAAATAGTAGCGCGTTACACCTTGTAAAATATTTGTCATATTTTTTTAACAAAAATAGCAACAATGAAATTTCGGAATATATTTTCTCACAGCACGAAAGCAATTTTAGAAAGCCTGGCCCGGGATAATAGTAATTACATAAGTATAACGACACCACTATTTACACATTGAAAATGCACGTAAGAAAGGAAATCAATGTGGACCAGTTGGTCAATAAAAAATCAAAATTGCCCTGTTAATAAATAATGAGTGCGTGTGTGGAAATTACTTTCTTTGTATAAACAAGTATATGTAGGCATTTGCAATTTTGTAGTACGACGAAACCCAATTTGTCTAGATTCATATACATGTATGTATAAGTTTCTATATCTTAACATTTTCTTTAAAAACTTGCACATTTGGTACGTCCATAAATAATTCTTATAGGACCCAAACTTGATAGAAACTATAACATATAATAGTATTTATAGTAGTAGTATCTATATAGTATGTATGTATAAGCTTCTGTTGTGAGCGACTCTAGAGAGCTACTGTAGTATTTACACAGGTGAGACGAACAAATATTTTTTGCAATTTTCAAAGACTGCATATGAGATAGAAAAGTATGGCACAGAACGACAAAAAAATATGCCAACCATAACAATAACAACAACAGCAGCAAACAGGATTGTCAAGTTATTAAAAATATGAGAAATATACTACACCGGACAGGCCTGGAAGCAAGCAAAGGTACACAATTATTACTACAGCACAATATATAATGGAAGAATAGAAGACAAGGATTGTTGGTGGTGAAATTGGAAAACGAACTTTCCTTTTTATTACAGACACACAAGCTGTAAGTAATAAGTAGTGAAATGTTATCAATATTCAATCATCATGTATCTATCTAAAATCCGTTAGTCATTTCCAGTCAAAAAAGCGTTTTCTTACTTTCAAAAAGAAGTCTGTTCCTACAAAATACCCTAATCTTTTCATACCAACAAGGTACTTGTTTCTTTATGTTACGAACGAAACTTCATATGGCTGCAATTTCATGTTGGAAAATTCGATACAAATACTGGAGGTTTTTAGAAAGTTTGAAACTAAATACTTTCTTAAATAAATGTACTTACATGCATTTCTTTCTGGAAGCAGCGGAGAAATTATATTCTTCATACCAATAGCTGTAGTTATATATACTCAAAAGTGTAAAGTATAGATACTTACACAGCTACTTCAAGGTACTTACATACTTCGTACTTGTAAGTATGTGAGTATGCTTAAAAAATTAAACATTTTTCAATTTCGTATTTTACTTTTTTTTTTAAATCCATTAAAGATCATCTTTCACATATAATAGTATGACATCATTGAAAAATTTGGTGCCGCGGGGCGAAACAGCGTCACTATTATTATTACTCAACTTTTCTCATCATCTGGGAGGAGAAGGAAAGAGGAGAAGCCAACTATAGAGAAGGAACACATTTCAAAAAATTTGACCCCTCCAGCGGAATCGGCTTTCATAATACGCATATATCCTATACTTATATATTATAAAATACAATTTACAATATTTTTATACTTATTTGTGTTGTATGTACGCACAATATAAAGCTATTAACAAACTCATAGGACGCCAGAGGCTAAAAAACCAAACCTCATTTCTCTTCCCCTCACATGCACAATAATAATATAATAATAGTAATAAAAAAACTTTTTTTTGTTATTCTGATCAATAATTTCATTGTGAATTTTCGCTTTCTCCTTTTCCTATGTTCAGTAGTAATAATTCGAATGGAAGAAAAATAGAAAACAAACTTTTTTCTCCAAATTCTATATTTTCTCCTATTCTTCCCATTTTTATGTAAGCATCCGTAGTTAGACACCGTTTTTGCAGTAAGAAAAACATTCCTGGCGTCCAATTTACTATAATGCCTTCAATTATTTTGACTGCATTTCCAACTTGCCAATTTTATAAGTATGGTAGGTAAGTATAAGTATAGATACATATGTAATTTTATGTATTATAACATTTTTATTAACACTATATTAGGAATAAATGCAAAAATAACAAGCTTTACAATTTCTTTAATACAGGTTTTTTGTTCATCCCACTCTTTCACAAAATTGTCCCAATTTGTTTTTCAAGAAAAGTGATTCTATAAATACAGAAGAATTTTATACGGAATTTATATGAAATTTAAAAAAAATAATACATAAACTATCACACATTCATTTTTATACTGTTACATAAACTAATTTTAAGCTTCCAATAAACACTATAGATACAAAAATAGGAGAAAATAGAAAAATAATTTTAATATGTATGAAATTAGTAACTGCAAGGGCAAGCACATCATCTTCTGGTGGTTTTATAGTAAAGCTTATATAAGGTACGAGAAGGATTCTAAATACTAAAATGTATTAGGCAGGAAATAACGTTTTCCCTTGCTTTCATTCTACCTCTATACTTCTTTCCTCGTTCCTCATCCAACACTAAAAATATAAGAATCAAGTGGGTCTTCTTATTATTGGATCCACTTCTTGGAAATTGAAAACCTCTTATGATGAAGAGGAGAAACTTCCCCTACTGTGCTAGGCCAGGTTTTAACATTAGGTATATAACTTATACATATACCTATAAGCACAACACAGTAAAGCTTAAAGTTTAATGTTCTGTGAAACAATATGTCTGTAAAAGGGAGAAAGCTCATATAGGAAACTACATATTCCGAATTTATTGTATTTTTGTACGTGAAATATCATGTTGAAGCCCCGAAGTTATTTCTATTTGCATCTTCCACCTCTATTTTCCACGACGGTATTTATTTGATTTCAGTAATGTTAAATACAAAAATCAACAAATCGTCGGTTAAAATTGCAAAGGTGCTAAAATTTTAGTAACGTTATGGGTTCAAACTTATTTTAGCACCATGTTGGGTTTAACCGACGAAATATTTGTATCTAAAGGGAATACAGCTTCAAATTTATAAGTCCAACAAGATTGTAACGCTTACGCATACATAATTTTGTACTCATACTGCATAAATATCCCACAACTGCACTACTCAAGCCTCATCATCTCCCAGCTCAATGAGTGTGTGTTGCTCTGGGGGCAAGATGAGCCCGCCATTTGAATGGGATTCCAATGAAGATATTTTGAAATTCTGTGTGCCAATACTACTCATTTAAAAACAATTGTACACCTATAACTATAGCAAACCAGACGTTTTTCCTCCGAATTCAAACAAACATCGATGTAAAGCCACTATAATACGAACCTCCAAAAGTTATATTTACTTTTCTATGTAAACAAATAAGTATGTAGAACGCTCTTTATTATAAATATATTGAAGAAACACGTAAGACATGGGTCTACATAAAATAAAGCCTATAGCTATAAGTATAAAATTCTTATACTTACATGATGGCTGCTAGTATTGTTGTAGGCATAAATGCGTTGCTTTCCTATAGTAGTTAACGACTCAGCTCATTAACGACCAAAGTTTTCCAACAAAATTCGAATACCTTTGCTATGGAGCATTTATTATTCAGAGAACAAATCGAGGAGAGAGGTCCAAAGCCCACACAGTATCCATTTCCAAAGCAACAATCATCAACTTCATAAATTAAATATGGAGAGCTCCAGCTCTCCATTCCATCCTTCTCATCTTCTTCTCCTCTCTCCTCCTCACATTTCACCAACAACAACAGCAGCAGCAGTGTAATAATCATCCCCAAACTATACTTTTCATTTGCCCGAGAAGAAAAACCATAAGCAGGTATGGTATAGGATATTGTATATTAGAATAGCCATATTTTCTATTCTTCCTCAGGAGTGAAACCAAAAACTTTGGATTCATTGTGCATATGAAAGGAAAAAGAAGAAAGCTGTAGTATAGTGTAGGAGAGTCAAAACGTATCCGGATTTGGTGAAATATACAGGAAGAGTATGCAGATTGAACTTGTACATTGATTTTTAAGGGGTAAAATTCAAAACCTACTTATACTCTTACTCATATCTCTGATATACTGAATTTTACTTATTGTATTCTTACATCTTATTATACATACAACGATGACGTTCATATTAGCCTTCTCTATTAAAGTCCGTATTGATCTTACATTTATTGCAGCTCCTATTATTGATTTACGGAATTTACATATGATTTTACATTATACAAAATTTACATGGAACCGAACTTCCCACAAGAAACGGAGGGATGTTATCTTCATTAGCCATTACTCATCCGTGGGAGTTCCCTGTTACTATTATATATAAAATCCTATGCACGTGGTGCAGGATGTATCTAAAAATATGTCGAGAAACAAATACTTGGAGCACAATGCACTGTACCCATAAATAAATATCTACACATGTACATAGACAGATACTAAAAATATATGCTCATATAGACGTCGTCACCAGCAGCAGTAGCAGACGGACGCTGTTTTTCGATCAGGAAAAATCGAAATTATGCCTAAACCCCGAGTAAATTGAGTCGACTGATGGATGATGTGCTGCCTCTTGATAAAGAACACACTTAAGTAGGAGTGACCACTGACGGAGGGAATGAGCCAAGAGGGAGAAACTGAGGAGGCTGGCAATCTAAATCGATTCCCATAAGCAAGGAATAAGCCATACACAAGGATATAAATACACTCCAGTGTATCATAAGAGAAACCAAAATATAAAAGCAATGCAATCATATATTACCTATATACATATTGCACACTTATAAACGACGTACATATAAAACATTTTGGAAATAAAAACCAATATAAACCAAAGAAAGTATTGTATTACTAGTATTACATGTACATACTAAGATCCAATGCTATTTTTACAAATGATTGTTTGCTAGTAATAGCATTCACCAAAGGCCAATCAAGCATGGAATAAGAAGGCAAGAGTATACCTGCAAAGTTCTCTCGCACAATCATGTACACTTTAACTATACTTAAGTATATAGATATAGGTAAGTATAGTAAGTACACCAATCTTCATAGTCAAGATGAGTCCGAATGGCATTCGACCAACATAAAAATACCAAGTGGTCACGTTCCCACAAAAGCAACCACTTCTATTCTATATAAGAATAACATTTATGTCCTACGCATCAACTTCTCCACGACGAAAAATCTCCATCTGAAGTAGTTTGCCCACTATAGATACTTATAAATAATAGAGTATGGAACCTAACGGGTTCTAATGTCCCGTTCTTCCTCATCCCTTCAATATCATTATTGATAATTCATTCTTACTTTACATTCATATTTTCCAACAATGACAGATTAAATTACATATACATTGATGTCCATACCAACATTTTAAATGGGCAGATTCATCAATGTCAATACTCATAGGATGACGTTTCACATCGATGACTCACATATATGGAAGTCTCAAGGATAAGTCTTGTAATACTTAACATTGAAATTTCGCATCCATGCAATTAAATGCATCTTCATGTAGCTATGTACATATGTACTTACTAAAATGTTCACGGTTGCAGCGCTGACAACAGCAGGACATGTTCTTGACCAGGAAAAAATAAAAAAAATTTGAGAATAAACTCCCCGGAAATGCTTTTGCCGGACCAGACCCTTTATACAACAAAAAGAGTGCTTTGGTAAAAATTGGATTTCCCCCAAAGAGCTCCTACACTAACAACAAGTGCAGTGCTATTGTAAAAAAAAAATCGGATGTATTATGTTGCACAAAGGCCAGAAACTGCACCTTTCATCCTTGAGTGTGGAAGTAAAGGACAATAAGGGACGAAGGATGAAGAGGGGTAGAGGAGGAGAGGAGATGAAAAGAGACAGGAAAGGAAGAAGAAAAAGTGAAAGGATGATACTACCAACGCAGCAAAATCGGGTATAATAGATATAAGAGAAAGGGATGAAGGGTGTAAAAAGACAAGACACAAGAAGGAAGAGTGGGGAAAATCCCCACAGTAACTCCATATCTTGTATGTCTGTCTGTCCTTCACTAAATTTAATGCCCTTCAAAGTGATCAAGTGTAAATCGAAGTGTCCAAATTGCAATTTTCCAACAGGCCAACTAAATTTTGCTTTGCTGTCATCCCGACGCTCACGTTCCGCTCCTCGCACGCACACTTTCACATATACGAAAAACACATTCACATAAGGAAACACACATGCACTGACACTCTTCGAGTATCTTACACGCATCCAATAGAGAGATTACAACAAGTAACAAGAAGAGATGAAGTATAGTGGTATAGATATTGCATAACCTTAAAAACAAACGAGGCTAAAAACCTGGATGCACATCAAATGGACTTGGAAACAGATGAGCTAATAAGATTCTGTATTTTAAATACTTGTATAATTGTACACATAGTATATTGTACGTATAGAAGTAGTAAGTATACTTACAGAACCAAGATTTTTACTTACCAAACACCAAACCTGAAAGTAGAAAAGTTTTATTACCACGCATAGAACTTAAAACTAAGACACGTATACATACACAAGCCCACGCGGATGCAACTCAACTAAAAAGAATTTCACGTTCATGCCCTCCGGACCATCTTTTCTAATAATCAAACTTTTATACCAAATTCCGTTTCATCTGACGATCTTTTTTACAATTCCAGGAACACGGATCTTAAGATCAGCAATTCATGGTATTTGACTTCACTTGATATATGAAGATATGTATTACTCCTAGTAGATGAGTTTAATAAACTGTGCCGCAAGGCTTGTAGAAGATCAGTAAAAGTTTTGATTTAGTTAATTTCCTTTTCCAGGAGAAATATTTCCTCAAAATCCAGGAAAATACTGGAGAAACAATCCAAAACTATAGCGACAAATTCAAGTACAACAACCTTACATAGAATGGATTTGCTATCATTAAAATATTACAAAATAAAAATTATTGGAAGTATAAATAATTTGTAATACTACTTATACTTATACAGCACTCAAGGCCCAATGACAAATTGTCAACCCGACACAACTAACAATTTGGAAAGGAGTTGAGTAATGTTTTCACCAACCAACTCCATCCTTTCAGCAATTGTTTCCGCATAATGGAAGGCCAGGTATTCCCACACATAAGATTACAGAGGAAGAAAAGAAGAAAGTACATATAAGTATAGTTTGCAAGGAGCAATTTAATAGAGCCGATTATTCTTCCCTGCACAACAGGAGGTTTTCTAAGTCCTGAAAACATCTAACAAGTACATACAGGGGAACAGGAGAGCTATGCTCTTGCAACAATCTTTTTACTCAATAATAGCAGTAATAAAGATAGTGTCTCATAAATACACACATGAATGTCAGCAGATACAGTTGTGAGAGGAATTGAGACATTTTTTTAACACTTTTCTCCTTTTCTAAACATATTATATTGCTCTTCCTCCTTTCCAGCTCTTCCTGTCCTGGTTCCTGTTTTCTTCTTCCTCTCCTGCTTATCCTTTCGTATGCCTTTCCTGCTTTTTTCTCTCTATTTCCAATGCTTCCTCCTGGCTTTTCCCATGTTATTTCTAATGCTTTCTCCAGCTATTTCTGAGGCTTCCTCAAGCTATTTCTGAGGCTTCCTCAAGCTATTTCTAATGCTTCTTACAGCTATTTCCTATGTATACTTTCTTTATTTTTGTAGTTGTTATTGCTGACTTCCATACCTTACAAACAGAATTGTAATGTGGTGACAGGGATTCTCCCGATACATCTCTATACTTACTTATACTTTAGCAGAGAGATAAAATTCTTTTTTTTTAAAAAAAGAAAAGAAAGGAAAACCCTCACCACCGTAAAAACCAATGTATACTTATTAAAGTGACACAAGTCCCAGACGTGCCGTTTTAAAACCAAATGACTCACTTCTTCTTTTCCCTTTTCTTCGTCTTCTCTTCCTACTTTTTCGCGGCTCCAAACCACTCTCTCAAGCTCTCTTTCCTACAATATAAATATATTCCTGCTTTCCCCGCATCTTACTTCCTTCCCATGTATGTATTTGTATAGCTTTGGGAGGAATGCATGCTTCCTAGCTATCACTCGACCATAACGCTCAACCAATACAATGGGCCCGAAAGGAATGAACAAGGAGAGGAAAAAGAAGAGAAGAGAATTTAACTTTTTTTTATTTCATTCCACCCACAGGCACACTCATCTCTGTCAGTTGTGAACAAATCCCTTCTGCATTTCATAAACAAGGAATCAACCCTTTTACTTTTTACCAATGATCTTTTATCTTTTGTACTTATATATGCTGGGGTTCAAAACTTTTGGGTTTTTTTTCATATTATTTAATACTTTGTATACCAACCCTTGGAAAACAATAAGGAACAACAAAAACCATAGAACTTTTACATTATTTTTCTTGAGCTTTCCAGACGCTTTAAAATCCTCCATTTTACAATCTAAACGCAATAAAATATTCCTTCAATTAAATTCGACGAGCATGTTGTGAGAGTAACCACAAGCACAATCATTTGGTTGTTACGATACCACACAAAGTATCTACAAAATGATATTATACTTATAAACTGTGTGTTGTATCTACTCATTCTCATATATACGACATGTCTGTATAATTGTAAGTACAAGTATGTAGAATGCCGTATATGCATTCGAATTAGTCACAAATGGAAAAAGCGCATTGGCGTTGTAAATAAATGAAGCTCGCTTATATTAACAAATTGATTCTCCGCGAGCTAAATATATGAATACTTCGTATCCTTTACTTAGCATTAATAAAGGATGAGACGATGGCGAAATGCACGCCGGGCCACATCCAACTACTATACATTACACACTTTCGGTTTGTCGACTTCAAATAAATTAACCAAATGAAATCATCCCACGAAAACTACTGCTGTTGCTACTACTGCTACTGCTATCCACCACCACAATTTCAAGCTTCTTCAGTTTGCACGATTACAATATGGCCCTACCGATGTACTAACATAATGTACATATGTGGGTTAACAGGAAACGAGGCTCTATTTATATCCACACTTTGCATATAAGTACATATGCTTATATGTAAGTATAGGTACGCATGTTATATGACATGCATAAGTATATTCAGGGACTAAAGTTGACGATAGTTGAGGTCAAAGAAGATTACCTCCGTGTAGGCCCAGGAATTACACGAACACATGAAGCAGTTAAAGCAGGAGACAACCGGCGGAATTTACCTGTGCAGATGTTACTTTGGTATATTATACGACCTTAAAAATATCCTCATTTTACATTCCATCGCTCTCCTTGAGATCCGTAGGTTCTATTAAGGTACGTATAAGTAAAGTAAGGTTCGAGTAACCTTCGGTCATTCAAATACATACGAAATTTCTACCCGCAGACAATTCCAAGCATCTAGAATCTAAAATATATGTACAAATGTCCAAATTTAAGTGGAGAAGAACATGGAAAGGCTCCTCGTCCACAAGGGCAAGAATTAAGTCTGCTATAATTATTAGCTCCTACTACTGAAATAACAGGGTTAAATATATTAAATTCACAGGGTACACAGACATATAACACCTTCATTACTTATCCACGGGGAAGTTCCCCTTATATGAGAATAGAGATAGTAGGTAGGTACTGGCATAAATATTCTAGCGCATTCTAATCGGACCCCACCGACATATACGTATATACACAAAGGATCTTATGTACCCCGACGTAACCATGTATAATTACATTAAAGCCAGCAGCTGACTCAGTCAAACAGAACAGCAACCTCCAGCAGCACAAAGTATATGTATAAGTATAGTCCATGGCCAAGAAATGAGCGCGAGTGAGACAGACACATGATAATGGGATGTTAATATTGGCAAGGACATTGCCATTCTCACCCACCCAGCCAACAGACGAACCGCAACGTCAGGTCGGGTCTGAGGATCCGTTGGGAACAAACTAGCCCCTCATCTCGCGATTGTGGTGGGCATGAATTTACTGCAGATATAGATATCTTTATGCTTCGTCATATGTAACACATAAATCTGAAAGTATGAGATAGGTACTTGTATGTATGAACATCTATGTATATCATTCACTTTTATGTATAAAAATCCAACATTGCAAGACCCTGCACATAAAAACAACTCATCACCGCCTGGACCCAAAACCCCGACCAACGCTCTTGCCAACTTCTATATACGTAGATACTTGTGTTTGACGTGTTTAATCTAATGGCCAGCAAATGATATAACATGTGTAGCCACACTTCACCATCACATTATCATGATTTCCCTTCCTTCCATCGCCTCGCAGACAAGTCTACGCTAATGATTTTCAAATGGACGCCGCCAGAAAAACATAATTTTCTCATCTGCTCAGCCCTATACTTATGTAGATACATCTACGAAGTATGCACATGTACAAGGGGTTAACTGCCAATCAGCCCACCTTCCCAGTATAATTACCTACATGTATACAACTATACAATTACATCGATAATGTCATCATACAATAAGTATAAGAAGGCACACACAGCTTATAATACGAAGCTTGCATGTTTTTACCACAATGCTATATGTAATAATAGTAACAGTGAAAGCATGTGTGGGGTGAAAACAATGCGTTTATACTGAAAAGCACAATATAATACTGACAAAGCATATAAAACTTATATGTGTAGATGAAAGCCATGCGTACAAGCAATACACACTTGTAATTACATGACCCTAATGTGCCCAAGACAGTCCGAGAAAGGGCGAGAGAGTTCCTGCTCACGAGAGAAAAGGAGAGAGAGAGAGTGAGAGTGAAAAGAGAAAATACAACTTGTGAATAAATAATTAGCGCTTGCTGAGTGTGGAAGTGCAATGGGAGTGTAAAACAATTTATCTTCGTTAAGTATTGGCGTCCTTTCCTAAACATACAACCAAACACTCACGCAGACAACTATAAACGCATCCACACGCTTGAACAATCACTCCAGCTACTACCTTAATTTGTTTATACGTACTTTCAAGTATAAATATCCACTATATTGGTTATTCCCTATCCAAGAAACAGACCTCCCGCTTGCAGGAACAAAGTATAATAGTACCCCTAGGCCCCAAGATTGTCTTACTGTTGTACTCCTCAAAGTCTAAATTGTAGATATTTATATAAAAGCTAATATTATTGATACTTATTATACAGAGCTAAAATAATTCCAGAAGCTTATATGAAGCTACTACGTAAGTACATGTATGTACAGAGATAGATAGTCATGAAGCTTCCATTCAGTTCCGCTCAATAATATCAAGCTCTTCGTCTGACTGGCATAATATCGTTACTCATCTCCCATTAAGCCCAAAACTCCAAAAGCATGTGATCCCATAGCACTCACTCACTTACTCTTCCCATCTCCTCCATATATCTCACCAGTCTCTCCTCGTCTCAACCTTCATTTATTGCATTACATTTCAGTCGTTTATAGACATGGATTTTCAAAAGTCCATGTATATACACACTCTCACAATTTAGGTAATTTGCCGTAAATTATGATTTGTCCAAGTACGTAAACGCTTCAATGATCCAAACAACACTTCCGAATGCATCCTGAAGACAAGCGTTTTGAATATTCTACACAGCCAAAAGACAAGTTCTCCCCATGCATTGTAGAGAGTCTTTGCTAAAGACACTATGTCTCCACTTTAGCCTCCAATTAATTGCTTAGACTTTGTCTTCCGAAAACTCTAATAATTTAAGGTATTTATTATACGTATATCCGAATAATTCCATGAAATATTGAATTCATTCTCATTCCGACGATAACTCATTGGGTGCAGTCGGATAGATACAGAATACATTTGCAACATTTTCTTCACGTCCGAATGCAATTTCCTATACTATGGATGTTGTTCCATTTAGGACATTAACTCCCTTCCGCATAATTTCCTACTATAACACTCCCCGGAGTTAAAGCCATGGACTATTTCTGCCGTCAATCATATGCAAATAAGCTGAAAATTATTTGAGGAGTAATTGTTTAAAAATTGAAAACAAATTAGTGTACCTAGTACTCATACAATTTCAACTCAAACACCGTCCTTATCCAAACCATACATACTTACATATATTCCTTTCAAAAATTCCCACGTGGACAACTCATTCTACTCATAAGAAGGGCAGCATTTGATGACTAAATGCAGTTTGCATGTCAATGGCCCATGAGAGCAGTCAATGAAATCCAGGGAAGAAAGGGAAGGGGAAGGAGAAATTGAGGGATAAAGGAGGATACAATGTGAAAATAAAGAGAAGAGACAATAGCAATAAAAAACGCACCAACTTGCAACAACGACTTGACATTACAAAGACTTCCATATAAGTATGTAAAACTTACGGAGTAATATTTAGATATTACAACAAGTCTCTCCTCAACACAACAAGTACTATTCATAGTACTATATATGCTTTATAAAGCATTTATAAGTACTTACATAATAATACACACTGCAACCATGAGTAAATCAATATAAATATTGAAACACATAAGCATACATAATTATAGTGCACAGAGAGTACTCCGAGAACAAAAATACTTATGTTTTCTACATCTTCAAGCCTATAAGTAGTATGCATATAATATATTATAAATGACATCAACCTCATACATCAAACCCGGAACCGCAGGGCTGTCAAAAATGTGCAAAGGCACACATAATAATCCTTTAAACTGCAGCTTTTGGAATTTACTAAAAAAAAATGTTACACGGGACAATAAGGAAGAAGACAATATAGCTTACAAGCTCCATATACTTATACATACAAGTATAAAGTATATGGAGATATTACTGAGACTCACTTATCACACTTAATATACTTCCGTACATGCATAAAAACACATGTATTACCATAATACTTGAAATGCTAAATAATAACACTCCAGAGCTATAGGAAGACTTACAATGTTATAGCACATACGCAATGCTTACTATAGGTACTTACAAGCAACACATTGTGTACATAAATACACATGGTTAAGTCTCCACACGAAGTAGTAAAAGTCTTGATCGTCAAAATGCAAAAGACAAAAATAAAAGGAAGGAGTAGTAGGAGTCAAAAGACTTGGAGACTAAAAAGTACAGCATGTAGTACAGGGAATAGTTACATGTAGTCAAGTGGGTAATGGTGAAATGTCACGCTCGAGGCGAGGAAGGAAAGGAACTAGTGAACGGAACGAGGGGCACGACACTCATCAATGTTCTTAACTGCACACTCAGTCACACCACTTCGGGGGCCAAACACTCCTAAAAATTGCAATAAGATTGATTCAAACTCATTACACCCTTCAGTCCTTCCCGTCCTTAATTAATCTTTCTACGGAGCTAGAGAGAAAGAGAGATGCTTGGCAACTCAAACATGGAGAGAAGTGAGTGAAAGAGTGAGAGAGAGAAAAGGATTGTGCGATCGTCAGCAAAGGAATTCCTTATTCATTCTTCCAACATGACTTCCAACCATCACTAGATCAGTCGTCCGCCAACGCACATTTCTTGATTTCCCTCTTCTCTCTCTCTCTTTCTCTCTCCTCCCTCTCAAAATCCTCGGGATTAGATGCAACTTCTTGACTCTTGCGACATTCAAAACCAATACTGACGGCTTATAGTAGTAGGAACCTGGTCGCCTCGTATTGTCAACGAAAACTAAGTAACTAAGCTAGTGCCTTCCATGTACGTCTTAAGTCTCTTCTCTAGTTAGACCTTTCTCGTATGTACTTGGGAAAAACTTGTACGACAGGAATATCTGGAACATATAAGTATAAGTATGTGAAAAAAACACAGAATTATAGTTAGATCGTCAATATGTAGCTGTAAAGAAACTTAGTGATAACAATGCAGTGCATATACTATATGCGTAAAAAATAGCATTTTCCAAGTAATATTCCTGCATTAAAGTTTGGTCACACGTTCTCCAGGAAAGAGTCACACGTATATAACGATTCCATATATATGTGTATAGTAAGTACTTATATATAAGTATAGTACTACTTATATACACTGAAAAAGATTATGCAAGGCACACGCAACTCACCATCATTTTACTCACTTTCGCCAACTTATACATAGAAGCGTTGATCAGAGTCAAGTCAAACCATTTGACTTTGTCATGGTCACAAGTTCCCCAATCTAACTTGTAATGCCTTTTTCTCCGCGTAAGTATAATATAAGGGAAAGTAAGTAGGAGACTGAATAAGTAGCTCGTCTGTGAGGATATTCTACCATTCATAGCATTTTCCACGACTTTTTCAGGTTCACTAGTAGCAGGAGTGCCAGCAGTAGAGCAGTACTATAGTAGTACTAACAAGGCTTGAATAAAATTCTCTCCCTTCTCCTACTTTTTCCGGTGATTGAAACTGTTTCTTCAACAAGGAAGAAAGAAAAACGAATAAAGAAGAGAACTTTAGAATTTTTACCATCTCACACATATTCTCCCGGTGATCCTGGCAAAGTATGAACGCAAATCATCAATGAAACACCTATATTTTCTGTTTCCATTGCATTTCATCACATTTATAATTATAAGTATATGTTCAGCATTGTATGAATATACTTTTGCAACTCAAAGCATGTAAGTATAAGTATAAGGTTTGAGAATTGTGAAATCTTACAAAATAAAAAATCATTGTACCACACGCAATAAAAAATATTTCAGAAAAAATGGCAGAACTATCCTGAAAGTATGTCAATCGAATAATTGAAACCGGTTGATTCCGCCGGTCACCCAAATCCGCAGCCGTCGACGATCGAGCTATAAATTCTCTAGAATTTTCACTTGTGCGAATTCATTTTTGAAATGACAGCAGACATGGAAAAATAGTCTTTGGTGGAGAGGAGAGACGAGGACGACGAAGAAGAAAAAGAAGGAGACTACTCGTGTCTTCAAGAAGACAAATATGTATCATCTATAGTCCTTCACCACCACCAACAGCAGAAGCAGCAGCAGGTTATGCACTTGTCCTTGTCTTTACATGGAATGACAACTCCGGCATAAAACGACGTCCTTTACGGAATATTAAAAAAAAGTATGACGAGAATGTCGACTAGCCCAGGAAGCATCTCAAATCGATGGGAGTGCATACGGAAGTACAATAGTCATGCTTTATACAGAATACAAACTAAATATGAGTCAAATATGAAAATCGCATACTTATAAGTGTACTTATAACATGTACTTACCTATATTATGCGTTAACCTTAAGTATCAACATATGCTGTAATATGACATACACACGTATTCACATATACAGATAAGTATAGGGAAAAGAGATGGATGGACAAAGTCATTTTAACATTCTACCGCTTCTCCGTTTCAGAGCTTCTTCAACATACCAAAAACTGAAAACATGTGTCTAACAGATTCTCTTTGCGGTTCTCCAACAGACACGGAGTTGGTCAGAGGAGAGAGAGAGAAAGCCCAAAGAGAAACTTACTTTTATGAACAATGCACTGTCATATAAGTAAGTATAAGTATAAATACATGAAACAACTTGACATAAAATCCATTCTTGGTGTAAAAGCTTGGACACCTAGTATGTACTTTGTGTGAAACCATAGTGGTACATACTTATAGATATGCATACCTATATGTATTTCATAAGTAACGTTGTGAGTATAAAAGGCTTGTAAAGCAAGTAGTAAGTGTGTTTATATTTAATACATCCTTCACATTCCTTTTGCCTTGACTTTCCCTCCGCTAAAATGTGCCCTCCATAATAAATAAAACATTTACCCCAGCAGAAGAGAGAAGTGTTGCAAAATTCCTGGAGCGGAGTCGTTAGTCAAATTTAGTTAAAAGCCTGAAAGCTTATTCAGGTGCAACATGTAGTAAATAAATTAATTTCCTACCACCAAAAGACGATACCACCACCAACATATACGATGTACATACTAGAGTCAACCGACAGACCATTTCAAACCAATTTGCAAAATACTCTAGTAACACACATTTAAGTATAGCATAGATATGCATGTATGTATGACTTTCACACAGCTTATATTAAAACCAAATATCTATATTTGTAAGTGTAAGTATATGTACACGTGAATAATGTACAGCGATACACAGACGCTTCATAATTGCCTTAGCCGAAGGAGCTGCTCTGCTCTTCCTCACCAGCCGCGAAGATGTTTCTCTCATGAAATTATTTTGGAAGCAAGAATATGCATATACTTATAAGTAGATATCTCTACGACCAAGAGAAGGTGTAAGAATAAGCGAGCGCGAGATGAGGCAGTTTCTCAAAGAATTTCATGCTGTATTTCCTTTCCATCCTATCCCTCGGCATGATGTAACTGGCGCGAGACGAGTTGATTGAAAAATTTTGAAGGTGCTTGGGCACAGTTGATGGAAGATATTTTCCGCCAAAGAGTGAGGTTGAAATGAATAGTGACTCTCTGTATAATACTGCCAAAATTTCCCGAGTACCTTTTATATTACCCTGCTAATACACCACACACTCCTTCTGGCAGGTATACAAAGCGTAATATATAAGTATTCCAACCACATGTATTAAATTTGGAACTTGAACCTTATAGATGGAGAAGCGTGAACCTTCTACTGTAACTATAGAAGTACATACTATATAGAAGTAAGTAATATAGTCCGTGAGAATTACATATGGAGTGTAAAGATAAATTTAATAATTTATGGGAGCTAAGAGGTGCTGGCGGAGTTGTGGAGAGTCAATTGAATTGCTTGTATATGGATGAGATGATGGGAGGATGAGGTGGACTTGGAGCTTAAGAGTCTTCGGTGGCTATATTAGATAGATACATATGTGTGTCTTTACTTTAAGGTCGCTGTATATTTGTGAAAAAGAAGAAGAAGAAGAAGTATTTGAGAATAAGAAAACCTCCTCTTTCAGTGTACACACTACTACTAGTATAGTAGTGTAACTTCACTTTACGAGCCTTGTCCCGTTCTCCGAACAAGAGTTATGATATCATCAAATCCTTCATCCATTAGTTGGCCCAGCCTCTTATTTTCCCTCGCATATCATCCTCATCCACCTCCTACTCCTCCACACCTTGTGAAATTCCAACAACTTGTTCTTCGCTCTTTCACTTTGATACATTATGTATGGACCTCATGCTTCACACGGTTCCACGAGAGGATCATGCATACACACAGAGAAAAGCGAAGAGAGAGAGAGAGAGAGAGAAGGAAAGAATGGGAAGGCAGGAAAGGAGGACGACGAAGAAGAGTAAAAACTTGTTCAACTAAATATCGCTTTCACTTACTTACTCATAAAGTATAAGAGAAATGAAATAATAGGATGGGAGAAGGAAAAGACAGCGGGTTAGTGAGCAAATTTTTCCCTTATGATTCTTCTTACGCATCATCTCCTCTACTATTAAAACAGCTTTTGCCTTATGACTGTAGATATAACACTACCCTACCACTCCTTCTGCACAAGATTATGGGAAATTGAACACTCCACTTTTGCTTTGCTCCTTTTAAACTTTCCCCGGCTATCACACATTTTCCATCTTCTCCTATGTATACTTCCTCTCACCTCCTCCTTCTCCTCTGACTAAATAACCAGCACCCCCTGAACTCACTCTTTCCCAATAGCTCAAATTTATGCTCTCACACTATCCCTTATAACTCATCGTCATTGAGACTGAGAGCTCTTATTATACCGACACCGACTATACACGAGCATGTTCAGCTCAAGTTCAACAAGAAGTTCTTTATTAGGAGAACATTTACTTATATCAGAAAATCATTTCACTAAATTCAAGGGGTGATGAACAACGTTTGTCTTTCTGTTTTCCCCTCTGCTCTCACTTTCACAGTGCATTAACTTGGACCTTCTTGCCAAATCCTTCCACGGGGATTTACTCTTAGTTTTCAATTTTGTATAAATTATTGATTTTTAAATGGGATTGATAGGAATAACGAATAATTAAATGCAACGCAATAAAACTAAACATAATTATATTTTCTTAGCTTTATTGACATACATGTACTATGAATTGAAATGACATTATGCACTCTCTAGTAATTATAAAACAACATAACATTTTCAAATTTTAAAAAAAACGTCCCCAAATTTGATGTCATATTACAAACATTGAAATTAAAGCAAAAAAATCTGGAGACGAAGAAAACAAACAAGCATCTCTAGAATAGAAACATTGCAAATGTAAACATTGAGTGGGGCTCTACAGAAGTTACGGACTGACTGACTGACAAAATGAGTCGAGTGCACTAGTAGCCAAGGAAAGTTAACGTCACCAAGACGGAGGAGAAGACCCAGATATCTGTTACTCACCCTCTACAGTGTAGATCCACTACTTGTGAACACTTGAGACTCAATGACATATGCAGACATGGCTTTCCTGAAATTGATAGCAGCTGTTCCCAACTGTTTCTTCCACAAAGACACACTTTAATCCTACTCCATGCAATGCAAGTTGAATGGTAAACGTAACCTGAGAGCCACCAACTACTCCACATACATACACACACGACCTTCCAGAAGAGTGCCTTACTTATTTTCATACTTCGCGACTATTAAACTACAGTAGTAGTGCCCATACACATATAGTCATGTCTCATCGTTTCTCTCACAAATGTAACCCTTAACGCTTTCCTCCACTCCACTGTGGAACTGTGGAGACGAGAGAAAAAGAAAATACTCTCTTGACTTACGTTGACTTAAACTTGACAAGAGCTGAACAGCCGTGTGAACAGGAACTATTAATATACTTATACAATAGTAGCTAAACTTCTTCCCTCTTTAAGTACTTAACCATCACTACAATGTCCGCACTCCAAAAATAACAATCTCAATTTTTACTTGCGAAAATGGCAAAATTGGACAACTCTGCCATTATAAGTATAGTTGATAAATTTGAGAAGCTTCTGCACTTGATAATAATTTACTAAATAAACATATTACAATTCTGCAAGCGTCGCCATTTAGGCCATTAGTAGTTAAACGATTACAATGCTTTGGTTTAGTCCATTTATCTTGAAGGCTTAACTTTATCTGGATGGCAAATACAAATTTGCTTTTAATGTAAAAGCTAACGCTATATGCTCTACACTACAGCTTCATTCTTTCGAATTCTCTTCCTCTGTACAATTTCTCAGGTGGGACGAATAATAATAACTAGGATTTAGCTTTTACATTTGCGAATCAGGCAACGAGGCAACCTTCTTGGCAGAATTTGAGTCAAGGTAAAAAAAAGTTCTCCCTACCGGAGTAGGTATTAACATATTGTGAAGGAAAACTTCCCTTGAATTTCATCGTCAAGGAGACGTTTTCCTTAGAACCTAAATCCAATGCTTATAAGATAAGATAAGATTCTCAGAAGTGACATCGCCAAACTACAAGATTCATCGAAAAGGTACACAAGGATAATTCCAACCAGCCCGCCTGATTACCGAGCATCCCGCACAAAACAAAGGACCAGACAAAGACGGAATGTAGAACAAAAGTGAGTTGTGTAATGACCATGTAATGAAGATTTCGTGTGGTGACTGCAAATAAATTCAATTTAATTCTATGGAATTGTTATAATTACGCCCATAAACAACGGCGACAGGCCATCTTCACTCTTGCATATGATACTTATTATGTAGAAGTATAGTGGTTGGACTCAAAACATGCATATTGTATCCAACTAACCCCGTTTTAAGTATCTGTCTCTTCTTCGGTATCTCGATATAACATCTCTTTAAATGCAATATCATACAGTCAGTGCAAAATCCTTGAAAATACTATAGATTTTGTTAATTTATAATGGTGAGTGTTCACCCCTGAAAATCTGGCTTCTCACAGTTCGACGCCGATGTTTCTGTGGGTTGTCATACTATATCTGTATAGTCCGAGTTTTAGTTCGTTTTGCTAAAGACACCATAGAAAGAAATATACCGAAAAAGTGAAAAGAGTTATAAATACTATGTGTTACGACGGAAATCATGTTGAATATTGATGTTTTGAATGTTTGTTGAATTTTAAAATTATGAATTATTTTATACAAAATGATTGGACAATTATAAATGTAACGACAGAGAGG
>JAQGAK010000603.1:0-63924 GCA_034696945.1 Lipothrix lubbocki
ACTAATCACAACAAAAACACTAACACCAGTGTTGTCTTTCTTCCCATGGGAAGAAAGACAAAAGACAAATACACAAACGGAAGGGGGAAGATACTAAAAAATCAACTCGAATCAAGTGACAGTATAATAATAAATGGCAGAACGAAAAGTGACAGAGAAGGAGAATATACATTTATTTCAAAAAATGGAATGTCCACAATAGACTTCTGTATAGGAAGCAGTGACAACATTTCCCAGGTTGCTGATTTCGAAGTGCTTAAAACCTCTGAATCAGACCATCTACCTATACTGCTAACGCGCAAGGGAGATTCGGACAACACAACTAAAGTTCCAGCAAAAATTAAACAAAACCGCATCAAGTGGGAACCGGAAAAAAAGAGACCTTCCAACAGCTACTTAAAGACAATAGTAAAAGAATAAAAGAAGAAGTTAATGGGTCCATAGAGAAATTCAGTGAAATCCTCTACAAATACACCAAGGACAGTGGAATGAAGGTGGAAACAACTACTGGAGGAATGACCTACAGATCCAAATGGTTCAACACAAGCTGTATCGAACTGAAGAAAGCAACAACAAAGTCACTTAAAAAACTCAGAAAATCAGGATCAACAGAAGACAGGGACGCGTATATAGAACTAAGAAATAAGTATAAAGAAACCTGTAGAAAAGCCCGAGATGAGCATTACACACAACTGCAAAATAATATTAACACAGTAAGAGACTCGAAAACATTCTGGAAGAGCCTAAACATGTTTCGGGACAACAAACGAGGTCCAAACATCCCAAGTGGAATCGAGAAGCGTGAGTGGGAAGATCACTATAAAAAACTCTTCGAAACAAACGAAGATGACCAGAACTCACATGTGAGTTCTGGTCAAACAAACAGAAACAGTAACTTGCAGGAAAGTGAATCTACAGAACAAATATTTTTCACAGAGGCAGAATTAAAACTCGCACTACGCAAACTCAGCAACAATAAATCACCAGGGTCGGATGGTATACCTAATGAAGTTTGGAAAAACATGCCAGAAGAACTGAGATCATGCCTCCTTGAATGTCTCAACAACGCAATGACATATGGAGTACCGGAATATTGGGGAGAGATAGTAATAGCACCAATTTACAAGAAAGGGCAGAGGAATATTCCGAATAACTACCGACCAATTTCCCTGGTAAACACAATCGTGAAATTGTTTACCATACTACTGGCAGATAAAATGCAAACATGGATACAAGACGAGGAGAAACTTTCCAATGCTCAAGCCGCCTATAGAAAAAGTAGAAGCTGTTTAGATCATCTTTGGGTCTTGACGACATTAATAAACAAAACCCTGGCAACCAAATCGAAACTATACTGCCTTTTTGTTGATCTATCCAAGGCATTCGACAGTATTAAACGCAGAAAGCTGTGGAGAAGACTAGAAGACCTTGGAATAAATAACCAAATGCTGGAAAAAATAAAGGAAATTTACGGTAAAGCTAAAGCCCGCATAAAAACCACTGAGGGATTATCTGATGTAATAAAAATACTGGAGGGGGTGCTCCAAGGGGAAACCCTAAGCCCAACGCTATTCACTCTATTTATTGATGAAGCAGAACAAGTCTTGAGACAAAGTGGAGTAAAAGGAGCCCGCATCCTTGCGCTGAAAGTTATAATCCTGATGTATGCGGACGATATAGTTCTAACATCAACCTGCCCGAATGACCTCCAAATTCAAATAAATAAATTGCAGAAGTTTTTAGATGACCATGACCTCCAAGTGAATCTGGAGAAAACTAAAATTATGACGATCAGTAGAGGAAACGCGAAACAAAAACCATTCTACTGGAACGGAAAAAAAATAGAAAACGTGAAGAGCTACAGATACTTGGGGGTGGAAATAACAAGTAACGGTATCTTCAAGCTACATAGCAAAACAACCTTTGACAAAACAGATGCCGCCATGACTAAACTTGTACAAACACTAATTGCATCCAAAACCAAAGACATAGATGTTATAAAAAGACTCTACACAGCGCTTGTGAACAGTATCCCACTGTACGCGTTCCCACTATGGGGGATGAAATACGTAAATGACCTGGAGAAGAAGCAAGTCAAATTCCTACGACGGATCACCGGTTCTAGCAACCTAACTCCTGGATACGCGTTAAGGCTAGAAACAGGATTTCCATCCACGAAGCTGATGATCGGCAAGTCAATTGTGACTGCGATCAGGAACGTAGCGATCAACCCTTATGGAACACCGGCCGGATTAGACTGCCTAAAGTACCAACTGGAAAACGAAACAGGAAGTACCATTGAACAGTGGAAATCCTTCTTCAACGACCACGGACTCCTGGAAGAGTTCAAGAAGCTGATCGCCGACTACGACGAGGAAAAACACAGAGATCTTATCGGGAAGTTGGAGCAGGAGCTAATAAATAATGACACCAAAGACCTCACAACAGGGAAAATGACAAACTTCAAAGAAGTAAAAACACACGCAACCAAGGCTGATTTCTACGAAGGAAACTACAGCTGGCCGCTAATCAAGTTTGTCCAAAACATGAGAATCGGACTTCCAAGAGTCTGGACAAACAACGAATGCACAAACCTAAATGGAATGTGGAAGTACTGGAAGGGAAGCGGAAAAACTACACAATGTGATAAATGCAAATATAAATTAGAAGACCTCTTCCACATCATATTCGAATGCAAACATTATGACGACATAAGAAGAAAAACAATCCCTGACTTAACACCAACAACAACAAGAAACGTGTCCATACTATTTAAAAACAGTGACAAAGTACACATAATGTATACTTTTTGGAATGAAGCGATTAAGAAAAGAAGATCCTAATTACTCAATAGAGAACATTCACATAAGAATACGCCTGAGCGTGTCCCGAGGTTGCCATGCCCTTCTTGGTGCTCTCTAAGAGACTCCAGGTTGCGGGCATATCTTCAAATGATGGAATCTCGGTCAAGAATGTGCAACAGTGAAACTATGAATTTCTTATTCACACCTGTGTGAATAAGAAAATACATAGAGAACAAACTCAAACTTGAAAGGATCTGTGAGAATAACATGTACCTGATATTAACCACAAAATAATGACGAATGTATTATTGTAAACATTTTAATGCAACATATTATATCCAATGCTTTTAACACAACATTGAAACCTGTAAAATGAATGATGATATTAACCGATTGTAAGGGCTTCTGCTAAATCGATCGTAATAAATCCTTATTATTATTAAATGTCAGAGATTTACAGTCTGGAGAATAGAAAGTGCATTATTATTTGTACGCAGAGATTGCATTATTCTATTGAAGAAGACAGTGCACATAAAAGCATAAAAAAACTCCATTCCAGTCCCGGGAATCATGAATGAATCGAGGCGTGGAGTGCTGTCAATGAAATGAAGCATAAATATAACGATAGCATCCAATAATCGGGTCTAACAATATATAACAAGGAGGAGAGTAACAAGTTCTGAGGGCAGAAGTCAAGCAATTAGAGGTGCTGTAATAATGGTAATGGAACATGTAGAACCGTCATTCTCTCAGATGGCTCTGGTCGTATCTAACATTTATACACGTATATATTTAAAAAAAGAAGGACAACAATGTGTCAGTTCTCTGGAAGATCCATATCTGAGTTTCCTAAATGAGGGAGATGGAGGAACCCCACCTCTTCCCAAGACTGGTTACCTATTTTGTATTCCAGCATCAATTCTCGTCAGTCAAGCATCCCTGCAGTAATTTCTCTCTCCTTACTCTTGTATTTATTTATAAAGCATAAACTTGCGTTTATGTTAGATCAATATAACTACCAAATACAGTATACTACTACATATTATACTCCGTGTGTATCCACCGCCTGGACTTTAGTATTTACCAGAATGATAGTACCCCAACAGTATGTATATTCTATGTATAAATACATAGATACATATACAGTATACATACCGAACATATGCTTAAGTATACGGGAACTTATATAAACATCAATTGCATTAATGACATTAATACTTACGTTTGGTAATCATGAAAAAAACTTACAGTATCAAGAGACATGGTGGTGAAGATCGAGGGGCAGAGAGCATGAAAAAAATAACACAAGGCAACACCCCAGCAGAAGAGAACTTATTACAACGACAGTATTTCTCTTTGGGCATTAAAGCAGCCGCCGAAAACGCTATTAAATAGAGATGATTCTAATAAGGAACAAAGTTTTAATACAAACTTCCTGTTAATAATAACTCTTTATGTTGCAAACATCAGTGCAATGATGCATGTGCACATAAACCATGCCATGAATAAAATTGTCTGAAGTTTTATTAAATAAATATATATGTAGGTACGTACGTGGTCCCGTTCAAAGGAGATGCATGTACTATTTAAAACATGACACATCTCAATTCTCATTTTGAATACAGAGTAGATAGTAACTGGATGAGTTATATACTAGAGAATTAACCGTCTTCCACAAAAGGAGTCCCTAGCAGTGCCCACAAAAAATGTCAAGGTAAAGAAAAAATGTAATCAGGCGTAAGTAGGCATGTTTACTGTCATGTCCACAGGACTATGGAATCAACCTTCGAAATGGACTCGCACCCTTAGTACAGCTATTAAATTCAAGGAGATGACCATTGCACGTATGGAGACGACGATAATAAACTGGAGAAGACTACTCATCCGTTCCTAGAACAGGATGAGAAGATGAGTACTACTACAGCCAGTGTTTCTTAAATTAACAACACTATACCATCATGTAGTCATTGTCTCTCCTCTCCGGATAATATGTCAAGAATGAAATGAGTTTACGATTCAATACCTTAAAGCTAATCACCCGCGTGTTTACAGCTGGATTCTCTAAATAACTGGTTAGTAATGCTGTGTACAATAAAAAGCTGTATGTTGTGTAAGTAATGGAGCTCTATGTACTTTGAGCAGAACTCCGGGGTGACCCGCTCAGAATAAGAGACCTCCCCACTACATCGATAATACCTGCTCAAATTTGGCTTTAAAACACCTTGTTCATCTTATCGTTATGAATAATCCATTTTTACAGGATAAATCCTATAAAAATTGTAGGCTTGTTGTACAAAAATATAAAAAAACAACTTGACAAGGAAAAGGAATGCTCAAACGAATAGACAAGAAGACAGTATTTTACATGAGGCTGTGTTGGCTCATCCGGGATTCTTTGCGCATTAAAATTGGATGGAAATCTTGGGTTACTACATACTTGACTGAACATTGTTGCATATTTAGTTGCATAGTGCTGCATATTTGCTTGAATTTTGTTGCATATTTTAAAGGATGGTTGCATTGTATTTTTATTCTAGCGCATACTTGCATAGCATTGAATATTTTAAAGTTACATATAGTATTACATGCTTTTAAGGTTGCAAAAACCCGCTTGAATACGATCCAAAACTTCAAGCATAACCATTATTTCATATTCATTAACCTCGAAAGACAGAAAAGACGACGAAACTTTTGTGCGACTGGAAATATGATTGAAAAACATACAGAGGAGAGAGGACATGACTGAACAAGAGAATTTAAACTGACTATGTACTAAAATAAAAATCATTTCTTGTGTACAAGAAAAGATGATATTTATTTGGAGGCATTATGCATCAGTAAACGACATATATTATTATGTTTTAGTTACTTAATTCGAACACCCACGTTTCTATTGTTATACTATAGATATCTCCTCATTAACATTAAACTTTGCTTAAATAACATTTACTTTATACTTACGTGTAGGTTTCTTGTCTCAGAGTACAAAGGATTTTAAAGAGCATATAAACACACGATGTACGTTACAATAGCAGCAGAAAGTGATTATGTATATGTAGCCAACATTTTATGATTTATTATTTGTTCACAATTACAATGTTACTAGTCATGTGTGCATTATTTCACAATCATCTATACTTATACATATGGTATAGAATGCATGAATTCAAAAATAATTATTTCAAACTAGTTACTAATTGTTAAACGAAGTTTATTGTGACGTTAAGAATGCAATGTAGAAAGTTTCGACAATTCGTTGATGCACATGAACAAAACTGAAACAAGGTGAAAAAAGAGCTACAATAGTTCTACATGCTTCACAGAGGCTGTCTATAAAATACTTGGAAGAACCAAAATGCGTACCAGCAACCTACCTAGCCTAAGTATGTAGCCTACAATGCAATTTAATTTCAAAACTGACAATTTACGAGAATAATACCTCCCACTGCCAAACTCCAATATTTTTAATTAAAAAGCTCGTAAATTGGCAAAGCGGTAATCGTAATAATCTGCAAATATAAATTATAACGTTGGTCATCAAAGGTTCAATTGAGTGTACTTATATACTTAAGTAGTGAAGAGAGATTGATGATAACGAGTTAATCAAGACAAATGATAGTACCTGGGCCTAAAGGTATGCCTCTTAAAAGGATTCTTATGTAATCATACGCCTGTGTATGTATACCTCTATAATCATATACATACGTACGGTATATGGGCATAAGAAATTGCTAACAAAAGTACAAAAAAATGATTCTCCTATAGAAAATGAGAACTGCTCTTGTTTATTATTACAGCTATATTTAAAAAGCCCTTCTTTGTAAAAACTGTCATTTTCAGAATGACTTTGGCATCCTTTCAAGAAGGTTAATCACACTTGAGTAACTAGATTGGCAAATGAAGTAATACATTGGTGCACAAATAATTAAATGGAATGCAGTTCAAACTGATGAACTTTAATCAAAAATAGATTGTACTGTTACAATTTAAGCCTTTTGGTCATTTACATTACACAAGAATACTAATAAGAGAGTCGTCATCAAGAGACGAGACGAGTTTAGAGATAATATTCTACCTTTTACATGCATCACATACGAGAATAATACAAACTAGCTACACTATAACCTTCATGATCTACTTTAGTATGTATATACATACATACATAAGCCGGCAGATTAGGATGTGTTACTATGCAAGTTTCAAAGTGAGGATGGAACCTTTCATTAGGCATGAATTAATCTTGTAAAATTATCTTTTTACACCATTTAACCCTTAATTACATAAGAAAGGTTCATCACTTAAGTACATTGAAGTCAAGGTCAGTTCTGCGCTTGGAAAGCCGATTTTCTTGCTAATTCATTCGCAATTAAAATACCGATTTCGATTTCCTCCACAATGCATATTAACATTGTGATTAGAAAAGTTGAAAGTTCAGCACGGTCTAATAAACTATTTCACACCATTATTATTCCTTATTGTGATGCATTGAATCAAAGCTACGCCTACATATGTATAGCATTCATGTGTAGGCTTGTGCATATGTATATCGAATTACTTTACAAGCTGAATTTTATAGTGGAGTGCCACTACACCAAATTACTGTAATTATAACGGTTTTTGCACACGTACATATTTCAGACAAAGTGAGCATATGATTTACATAATATAATAGCCCCAAACCTAAAGCAAACAAGTTGCTGCCGTAAAATATTTATTTATTCTCTGCTGGCGATTTTGCAAATAAAATTGCAACGTCAGAGGATATTTCCATACATAATGAAGTCACCCCATGGACAGGAAAAGATGAACAGTATCAATAAAACCAGCCTCAGGTGAATCTATCAGACGGAAAAATGTGGAATTAAACAAAAACTTTAAAAAATACACACAACTATGCACATACATATAAGTTATAACTATGAACAAATACAAACAAACGATCAGCAATTACACAAATATTTCTTTAATTGTGATGTCTTTAAAAGATAAAGCCGATAGTAACAAACTTGAGTGAACTTTATAATAATAATCAGACGTGCTACTTATAAAGCTCCATGGGACAATTAATTACATATAAAATTTCCCGCTGACCCTGGAACTGTAGTAAGATCAAAGGGTGTGGAGAACCTTTCGATTTGATTAGAGAAGTATAGACGCATACGTTCACGTATTAATAATAAACACTAAAATATTAAAACATGTTGTATTACATATAATTCAGTAAAGTTTATTGCTACTGTATGATCCACCAAATGATTTATATCATGGCATCTGATGAGAGTTAATGTAGACATGATATCCTTAAATCATAAGCTTACATAGGATAAAATGTCTCTGTATTACATATAAGTTTACTAATAAATCACTGTATAACTCTGATTAACATACCATGTTCATGACCCCCATATGATTTAACAGCCTTTTGAAATTAACTATTTTACTCTAATAAAATTCATCTGCAGTTAATATGCGCGTCAACTTGCATGTCCTGCCATTGAAAGCGCTTAGAAATTTAATGGAGTTGCAAAGAAATTTGATAATTCATCGGCATTGTGGAAAAAGCTAGTAATTATGTATATGTATCAACCCCTATAGCGTTTACGAACGCGTTGATAGAATAATGTAGTTGTTCTTACGATGCAAATTGCAACCCAGATGTAATTTATATGATGATTATTTGAATCTCCGTTCGTCATTGCCATAATTCATTAAACTGTCAATTTACGTACTGGCACGTTGTTAACCGTGTAACTCTATAGTTTAGTATGTATGGACTTGTAACATTCTCACCTGTGTATATGCAAAGTGTATGATATATAAAATAATGATACGGAAAACAATTGCTAGCTATAGTTTAGATAAAGTCTCTGTCTCTGTCTATGTCTATGAATGGAGATGAGAGTTAAACAAAAACACGAAATATGCTTGCACATACCTAACTACAATATGGCCTCGACTTTACTAATGAATAAGGAACATTATTCTTTCCCCGTCATCTTGGACAAGATTTGAATAGTATAGTTAAGTATAGCATCAACAATAACTAATACCAAATTCTCGTTACGATTTTTTGCTACGTAATAATTCCGATTCTGAATTTAGATAAAGTCCTTTATCATGACAACCTGGGCAAAAACAACCCAAGTTTGGAGAAAAAACAGCTCTGCAGTTGCAACAAAAAATTGTAATTCCTGAAACCATTATGCTAAAGACGACAGAATTATTACGCTCAATATTCGTATACAGTATAATAAGTGTACAGATATACTTTTTGTAACGGACAATGATTTTATCTCATCTTAAATGTATATACCTAGAGACAAGTATTGTTTTGGAATGTTTACAAGGAAAATATTTTGATCCACAACTGTCTTTGTTATATTTAATGAACCTGGAAATATTTGCGTAGAGATTTACGTAGTGAGAATTATTGAAACACAATGAGGTAACAATAGGAAATAAATTACATAAATCACAGGTACCTGCAAGCATTTAATTATATTGTGTAATTCCATAATACCTCCAAGCCGCCTAAAATTTGATAAAACTTTCAGTAAATCGCATTAACGGATAGCTAAATTATGTTAGATTTGAGCATGTGTGTGGGCTTTGTTTTTTATCCCACACCACTGTTTGTTTTCCTGGTTCACTATCCATACCGAAGTTCATAAAAGAGTTTTACTGCTGACCTTGACAAACAAATAGAAAAAGATTTCGCTTTCAAAGCGTAAAATAGGATCTTCTGAAATTGCATATTGTTACTTTGTAAAGGATTCTGCGCCATTGAAAACGCATACAACGGTTAATCTTATTTAATGTCCAAACACCTTCAGGTCCATACGCTGCAGGTTTTCCAGGATTTTAGTATATTTTTTGCGAAGAAGGTAAACTGGACAAAAGCGGCTCGAGATAACGAACAACCTTAAAAGCGCATCATCAACACACAAGGAGACAAAGTCGCATTTCAGCTCGTAAATTCTCCAACCACAACATTTTAAGCACAAATACATTCTAAACTTCTTGTTTTTTGTTCCTACTTTCTAACGGATAGGCTGATAATGAATGAGTTTTAATGCTGCTTAGTCGCCTTGACGTGCCGTTCCTACACAATAAAAGATAGAAGCGGAAGATTTAGTTTCGGCAAACTTAGGAATCGCACTGATTTGTGGATCCACATAATAAGCTTTTCATCATACCGCCGACACAGCAAAAGTTTCTGCAGCTGTAGACTTATTTTTGTGTTGGTATCAGGGGTAATTTCAAAGAGCACCGAAAACCTGAAGATGGAAGACAAGGTATACGACTGCTCTTCTGAGAAAGGATTCAAGTAGGGTGGTATATTTTTCGTGAGAAATTAATACAAAGTTTCATAACGTCGAAACCATTGATTATTAGAGGCGTGCAAAAGCTTCCCCTATTCCTTTTCACGTTCTTCCTCTTGTTGTGTCGGACTTAAAAAGATACACGCAGAATATCTACTTCAGAGCTAGGGATAAGATGCATCAAGAAATTCGAGCTTCGTTACCTTCATCTAAATCATGATGCAATCCTGCGTGTGCCAAGTCAGATAATAAATAGGAACTCTCCCAACGTCTAATTTCCTAGCTACCATCATGCATTTAGGTGATCCTTTATTATATAAGTTAATTTCATATTTTCGTTGCATAATTTGTAATTTATATCACGGTAAGAAGAAAGTTTCTTGCAGGGCTATAAACTTTCAAGTTCATTTTTGTTTTGAACTCACACATGTCGCTTGCCATAGTTTGTATACACACACAATTACAAAATATAAGAATACCAAGCTATACCCAATTTATATTCATATGTACATTATAATTGCATTGTATTGATAGCTGATGTATACTATATGCAATACAGTGTTTAGTATATCTCGCCAATGTTCAACATATTGTATCTGTTCATGATCAAGTTGAACTCTACGGAATTGAAATTCTTCGGTAACAGTACCGTGGCAGTTTAATAATATATGGATAGATTACACAAGGCATCGATTGCCGAATGTCTAATATGAGCACATGAAGAACAAAAGTGCGTAACCCCGTGGGTTGTCGATGATGGAGCTCATACAGTATTTACATCTAGTATACGCATAAAAAGGAAAGTATTATATCGTATTATAAGAGTCATAGTTACTATGCGTAAAAGTGTGAGCGTAGTCGAACCGCACAAAAGAGATTCCTGCGAGCAACAATGCACTAATGTAATGTTGTAAATAACTCTTGGACAAGATTTGCAACCTTCAGCCAACCCACGATTACATAAGTCTTTCAAATTAGTTAACTCTCGCTACAAAGTTGGGGATACTGCTATAATATGCTCCCCACGGGGTTTTAATTTGACTTTTGAAATTGATAACTTCCCTGTCACTTTCCGTCATCCCCATTACTTGTTGTTCTTCCTATCCGTCTTTCTTTCAGCCCGTGACAGCTAGCAAATTTTAAAAGCATTAGCGTATTTAAATTATTTTTTTCTTTAAGCAGTGTAGAGATATGTATATGTACGTATGAAAACCACAATCATAACGCGTGCGTTTTCGAAATTATGAGCATCGTCAAATCATAACCAACCGGCTAATCACTTCAATATCGTTTTCCATCACTCAAGCTCCAATTTTCCACGTTTTTATGTAAAATATGCCACACATATTCGAACTGTAGCAGCACTAATGCAACCATGGATGCACATTAACACAATGTGTTTTCACACGCCTTTACTACTTGCGATTATACTTGTAGGTATACCTACATACATATTTCAAGCAATTATATAATTCATATGTATGGCATGTTGGCAACCAGCAAATACTTATATTGGCACTGATTATCATTTAGGTGCACTAGGAGGAAGTAAGTCGCATCTTTATGCTGCTGACATCGCTTTTACATTAAGTGTCACCGTCACCAGATATGCATATGTGTGTATACATATCTGTATCTTGTATGTAAGAGTATGAAAAAAACGAAAGCACATTCTTATATTCAGTAGCTTTATCCGTAGGAGTTTCACATGTCATCACCAACTCTTAATGTTTATCTCCTAACAAGTTAAACATCGACGGGAACCGGGGATGTGACAAATTCTTTCGACGAAAAATAAAATTAATCGAGTAAATTCACTTGTCTAGCTTATAGCCAAACATCCATCAACGTAAAATTCTAATGGAATTTTTCCGTTAAGAGATCAAAGTGGATTTAAACAGTATCAATATATCCAAAAAATTAATGGGAGTTCAACAACCCACATTTTCTGAAACTGAGCCAGTAGTGTTGTTATTTTTATTGGTGGATTTGCCATTTGTTACTTATGTATTTGTACATTATAAATCACCCGACGTACGACACCAGAAAGAATGCATGTACATTCCTCTATTACTTTATTAGAAGTATGAACGCACACGACAAAATTACAAGTGAACATTAAAATCTTGAATGTAAATATTAACCTTCCAATGTTTGCGTTTTATATTTTTTTCTCCCTCCTATACGACGTCGTGGGGTGTCGGAAATAAATAAAGACTATGTATACTATATAGTGTAGCATGTATATGTATAAAAGCCGTATCTTGACAACAACCCACAGGCATGAATTACACCCTTTATACAAAGTGCGAATAAAAATCTGTCGTCTTTTAAAAGCCGGGTGCATTGTAGATTATATGAATACTCTTCGGAACATGGGACGTGAAGTACCGTATAGAAATTTGTTTTAAAATTATAAGTTTAATGTGTGCAAAGGGATAAGGATAATTTATGAGTACTACACATTTGTTCACTACATAAAGAATATGCCGCAGTGTTATGTAGAGCATTATCCCCAACTTGATTGTAAGGTGCTCCATTATTTATTATGAAATTTCAACCATAACCATACCTATTAGATATTCATTCAATAATAAAAAAGAGGGTAGAATTTTTTATACCCTCTCATAGTGTACGACTGGGCATAATACGCATTTCACCATTATATTGATATAAGTTGAAGAAGTCTATGTGAAAGAAATCCAGACATATGACAACTTATTATCCAAATCCAAAACCCAATTTCAGGGCTGCAATTCCTTCCGAGAATCCCTCTCTTTTTAAGTATAGTATTGCAGTTCCTCCAATACATTCTCCCGGAGCCTTGTTTAGAATTCCAAACACATCAGCCGAAGCGACAACAGGGAAGGAAAGAAGAAGCAAAAACATTAATCCTACACAGCTACATACAGTATACAGCGATGGGACAGGAAGCTCGTACAAGTCAACCATATTTTTGCATTCCTTGAAAACAGAAACCATTATTATACTGGCGTTTGCATACGCTTGGATTGTCATTACCGCTATTCTTCTGGATCTGGATTAGTTTTCTACTGTGTACGATTTTCTGCCCAAGCCCTCTCGTCTCTTCATTTGATGAAGTTATGGGTGTGCGACTGAAGAAAAGGGATGAAAAATGTGGAAATTTCATGGTCGATGTTCACTCTTATTATATTGAATTAATTTTTTTCCCTTCTTCCTTTCAACTCCATAACACCGTATAGTTACCCTATAGACACTATCCTGTAAGCCTGGCTGCCAACATGGGTAATCCCTTTACACGCACGAAATGGACATATTGGTCAACGATGCGTAGTAATTTCCAGGATTTAACTTTTGTAAACACAAACCCAGAAAGGAACAATAGGAAGTGATCAACGCCAAAATGTATCCTCCGTGCATACATCGACAGGGTGGTAATTGACCCAGTGGTCCGAGTATTGCGTCATCGCATCTGTTACATTATTACAAAACTGATGGAGGCATATTTAGTCATCAGCGCTTTGAAAAGGCACGGATGTTATAAATCCTATGACTTAGATCTCAATCTCATTTTATATTTCCCAATGGAAAAAAATGGATGGAAAAAATCCCGGATTTTTTCCCTTGTTTGTCTTCCATCCTAAAACCTGATTTCATAAATAAACAAGAGATATCAGGATGCAACTTCCGAGCAAATATGACTTGTTCCTGCCTCACTATATTACGGCTTTCGTTTATTCCGGGTTCTACTTTTTATGACATTCACGCCCGAGTCCTCCAATCTGGTTCAAATATTGACAGTGGAAGTACAAAGGATGTTCAATCACAGATAGTGTGTCGTTCTACTGATTGTGTGTATAGCCATTATGGGGAATCCCAAAACATAGGAAATCTAAATGCATGTAGTGCGTAAGGAATTCGTTTTCCAATAAGTGGAGGACAAAATAAATTGTGTTAGGATTCCAGGCACATAAAAAATCTCACTTTGAACATTCAAGCATAAGGAATTTAAATGGTGTCAAAGAGTCAAACGAAAGTAAACTTTATCAACAAGAGCAAAATGAGAAAAATAAAATAAATATTTACTGCTTAACCCAATCATACAGAATGATTTCTCAGCAGTTTATGGAGCAGCATCGTGGAATTTGCGTTTGAATTCCGAGAACCAAAAGGTTTAAAGGAAATTGTTTCTCAGTTTTATAATATGCTCGATGGAACCAGACTTTTCTTCCTCTTCTAATGATGTACGCTACAATGAGGAGGAAAAAAGTACATAAAAGGCATTGTGAATCAATAAATCTTAACAAAATTGTCATTGACAACCAAAGGGTAATAAATGGCAAAATAATTAGTCAGGCATACATAGGTTACAGTATCCCTGAGAGTTGGCTCAAGAATCGAGATAAATGGCTGGCAGGGATTTGTAATTTGCACTCCATGAGATGCGTTGACATGTTGAAAATTGGAAAATACATCTTGGACTTTCCTCTTCGTTTGTTATAAGTATATAGCATATCTACATGTATGTACATTGTACAGCCGGCAGTTTTCATCTTATACACGTCGGACGTACGCACGTATGTGTTCACATGCGTAAATATTGTTTGACTTCAAAATTTAATTTACAATTTACCATTTGACATAGACACGGGCAGAAAAAGAAGAAGAACAGCAGCGAGTATAAAAACTGTTCATAATATCCCAACTATGACTTTGCCCTTTATACTTACTCTGTTTTGTTTTATACCTACATAACGGATCTCCAACAACGATAGTGAACCCCAAGTGACTCGTCGATTTTAAATTACGACCCTCAAATTAGAGCAAAAGTTTTAAAGTCATGTAAATGTCAGAACTATCCTCCTTTCGATTTTATACCTCCGCAATCAGCTTGTCCTCTGATTGTGAGTATTAACATGAAGGGAAGACGACGACGGCAAGATTTTCCTAGCTTGATCATAAATATAAATATATTACAGTATATATGTGAATACATTCTGTGTGTAAAAGAAGATGCACTTTGTCTTATAATTTGCCAAGAGGAATAGGTCGCTTCAATTTTTTGTTATTGCTGTTTCAGCTATCTGTCAATTAGTCGTTTGTTCACTTTCAACTCTTTGGGTCTCTAGTGCACTTCAAGTACAAGTGTGGATACTCTGCGACTGCTTGAGCACCCTCAGAAATAATTGCACAAATCATTCTTAAATAAATATGAGTGCACATTTCTTTTCTTCACAGTTGAAATTCAATCATCCTACCATAAAAAATAATTATGAATTATTCATTCCACACTTGACACACAGCAGGTGCTATCTTCACATTTCGTCCCATTATTATTATAATGAAGATTAAGACAAGAATTATTAAGATTCCTTATTTTCTTTAGATTTGTTCAGATTTTTAGGTATTGGCACGTGTAACACAACCCCATGACGATGTTGTAACAACTTGCTCTTCAATATTTGAAAACAGCGTACTCTGTATTCTAGCGGTTCAAATGCATATAAAAATGAAACAAGTTACTACTGTACAGCTTTACCATTTAAAAACCATCGTGGTCCCCAAATATCTTTTCATAAATAGTTCATAAAAATGAATTCGACCATACAATAGGAACAATAAGGACGGGGATACCTTATTCAAAGCACGAACAGAGGTGGTATACTGGGTTCCAGAAGTGATTGTAATATGCAGTCAACTAACTAATAAAAGTAAGTGACAAAGTAGTACTAGCCTAACATATGCAATGTGGAGAATAAAAGACAGGTGATCAATAGTCACTAACTAGTATATACCTACTTATTATATACTTAATGTTATACTACTTAAACTCAACCTCTCACTCTTTTCTAAAAACCGCCCTGTAATATACCACGTTTTTGTTATGCAAAATAAATTCCTTTTGAAATTCTCCATTATACACACTCATGTGTATGGACTATTATTCGGACAATAAAGTCGGGGCGACAAGCCGAGAGCTCTGCACCATCAACATTAGACTGAATGGTAGTTTTCTACCTATACAAAATGTTTATACTAAAAAGCGTGCTTATAAGTCTTCACTCCATATGCTTATTATTGCATTGTTATATGAAGATGTAAAATGCGTTACGCACTGGAATGTATGTATATATGTACACCCATAGTAGAATAGTGGGGAAGTATTTAAATTGAGAAAAAAGTGTGAGTAACATTGCAAGCTTAAAAAGAGAGTTTATAAAATAGAATGAGAAGTGAAGACCACACCAACAAATGAACCACCCTAAGCTTCAAATAATAAAATCTGGAGTCGTTCGTTTTTCTTTTCTTTGGGATCAACCCTTGAGGTTATAAGTTACCAGCATTTCCTAACGACGCTAAAAGTGATTGCAAACGTTACGATCATTTATGTGTACGTACATTGCTCTGTTGTTGTCGTTCGGATCCATTTTTGTAAGTGCATGTAGTAAACGTTTACTCACATGTGATATATAGTAGTCAGTAAACTAGGAACAAGTATATGCGTATTTGCGTATGTATGTGCGTTGCTCGAAGAGAATGTACTTGACTCCTTTGTACTTGCGTAATTCCCATACAGACGATCATGATGATAATGATGATGATGACTCCTACAACCTACCTTTGAAAATTTGGTCATTCCATGACACCCACACTGCGTACTCTTCCGATACGCAACTAGGAGGACATAGTTCGAATAATAATGATAGCTTATTCCCTACACAGATGCCCACTTCTTCCTCCTTGTAAATTTGTAAATGAAGTTGTGTGGCGGAATAAGATTGACAGTCTTCAATAAAGACCCCTTTTTGCACTGTACCTGCCAAATTCGAGAAAGAAGTAATCGCACGCAGTGAAGAGCTTCCTGATCAACAAGTAAAAGAATTCCAAACCATTCAAACACATGGCTTCTATTTATCTACACAACTGCTTGAGTCGAAGCCAAAAACCGCAAACTAAACAAAACAGTCATGACTCCTAGCAGCATGAGTAAATGCTCTCAGGAAACTATGACAAGAGAAGAAGAAAATACTGGAAATCTTAGCCATGGTATGAAGAAGCCAAATGAAAGTGAAATGCATTCTCGTATATATAGATATACATACACATAATTATCCTTTTGGTAAGTGAAGTTCACCATTTCTATACTTAAGTATAGCCTGTGACTTGATTGTATACGAACAAGGAAGAGATATATTCTTAATCTTCTGGCTGGATGAGAAAAAAATGATGTAACTAAACTCATTTTCCAGCTGATTTGCAGTTTGCCATTTCCATCTTCACGTCACGTCGCAAGATACATAAGTATACTTACATACATAGTACTTGCATGAAAAGACGGTATACAAATGAGCAGTGTGAGCACTACAACACTAGTTTGGAATAATAGGTTCTGACTATATTATCCTTTCTTCTTTGAAACGTTATATACAAACATATTTGGAAGATGTTCTTGGAAAAATATAAACAGGGACAATACAGTGTCATGGGAACATTTGTAGTTATAGCTGCACATGTATAAGCATAAAAATGTTAAATGGAAAGACAAACACACTGGCATCAGTATCCAGTAGAGTCTTATCCCGGCATGGGTTTTTACACGCAATCTCGTTATGCAACTTGGCACAACCGCATTGTCCATCTATTTAGACTCTAACAACGTGTTAATCTATATAACCGCACATACATAATTACATACACTGCACGATAATTCAGCTTGTTCTTGTGAGACACGAGGGACTCCGAAATAATAATGTCAGTGGTTTATAATACGTAGTTTTAAAAATGCTGATGCAGCAGTACCACGTATAAGGTATGGCTGCATATTACATCTACGTTCCGAAACATAAGCTTTAAACGCTGACAATGACCACAATGAAAAGATGTTTCGAGTTTGGCGAGACTTATTAGTACAGCATATCTAAGTACTCCATTAGAAGAAATTCTCCTCGTGAGCTCCGTACGATTTACAGATGATTCCTGTCGAATTATTATTGAGATATAGGAGTTTAAAAAGGAGAGAGATGCTCATGATTGTCTGCGTGAAGAAATTAAATGAACGTGCGAGTTCGAGCGGACTTACAATAATGATATAAGTTCATGATGAAACCATGAACAACTTCTTTGGTTCCTCATCCTCACACGGACATGTATTCTACACTTGTCAAGTAATATATATTTCCTGGTGCCCAAACTAAAGAGTGAACTAAGGACTAATATTCCTAAATAATACCGATAGGTTGTTAAACGCCAGAGATGATTCTTGCCGATGGACGAGTAAGAAGTCGCGGAGATTATGCTACAGCGGCGGGAGATGTCGAGCCGACGAGCAAGTGTAGAGGATTAACAACGTGCTCTTGAAACTTTTGTGAAGAACGTCAATATTATTCTTGAATTTTTTAACACGCCAAGGATGTTTCTGTGAATGAATTAAGCCAGACTTCTTCTCATGGTCAGATGTCTGGTGCAAGGAGCATAGGGCCTCAAATGACTGAACTTGTCTATGCGCATGTTCTTCATGCGGCTGTTGGGACCGACTTCTTGATATAAAATCATTCATGGAAGACAGTGCGGTTGGATCGAATTCCGGGTAACGTGAGATTCCGGACCATGGGTTACATCCGTGGCAGATGACAGACAGGTTCGGTCAGCGTTTATTGCATATACACGAGCACGTCTTTCAAAATCACTTCCGCTTGTATTAAAAATAAAAACCCCATACATGTGTGTATATTTGGATTACTTAAAAAAACGCACGCATCAATAATTTATAACCCGGAGGTATGTTCCAGTTAACAAAATCCTCACTTCCTTAGATGTAGTTATAGCTAATAAGTATCTGTTAGGATAGAACTGTGAAAACATCCTGTAAGGTTAAAATTTCTCGCTCTCGTCTCCCATCAAGAGCCATAAAGCATTGTTACAATAAAATCTGGTACATCATGGAAGTGTAAGGATTTTGATGATAAAGACGCCTAAGGTATTAGAAACTTGACAACAGATTAGAAGTTTATGCAGGGAACATCCGATTTAGATTGTGATGCTTATAACCACATGTAGCAATCACTCTCTGGAGCAGCAAGTTTCTGCTCCAAAGAAACCTGTAAGATGACATAAATTTCAAGTGCACCATTAAGATAAACCTAAAGAATTTCATACGAGTACAAATTGCTGTATTAAACCCCATTCACATTCTCTTTCAAACACAATTCAAGTTTTTTCCAAGCTTTGATATTGCACTATTCCATGTATACATGGCGAGGACAGAGTATTTAGCTCCTTCGCATTTGTATATTTTGGATTCAAACGAGATACTTTTCCTAAAAATAATCCATCGAACAAAAAAACGCCTCTCTACATGAGCTTATCGCTTACATGTATCTGACACAACTTGAGCTAGAGGAGACTGAATCACGGCGAGAACGTCTGCAAGAAAGTTGTGCACACACCACACGTACCTTGGTAGTAATCGTTAATACAAGTTTGTAAAATTAAATAACGATAGTGCGTATAATTCGTACTTTCTTGGAGAAACTGCATACTATACTATATTCCTATGTAAGTATACCATCCGAATAATTCACCCACACATAGTTTGCCCTCTAATCGTAAGTCAGTCGTCCAACTTGGTTCTCTCATGCCTTTTTATGTACAACTTCCACGTGTGTCGGAAGTTACAGATTTTTCATGCTGCATGAATTCAATATTGATAGGATCAGAGTTGCTTTTGTGTGAATCTTTCATCTCTTCCCATCAACCTGCGATCAACTATTGAACTTTCAGCACCTTTAGTGGAGCAATAACAATAGAAACCTTCCAAATAGTCCTAATAACAGTAGTGCATTCATTGCAACATTGACATTGGTTATTGAACATTGACAATCATATAATGCATTATTGAAGACAATCCCAGAACCAGAATACTCATCAACTCCATCTTCGTTCTCACTTCTCTAGCAGGATCCACAGCTCTGTAAAAATCGATTTGATGCTTCATAGGAATTTGTCATGATATATTTTACTGGATTTAATATTAAAACAGACCTACACACACATATGTATACACATTTAAGCATGTATGAAAACAACAGCGAATTAAAATTAATAGTCTGTATGTCAAGGTAAAAATACAATAAAACGGTGTAGCTGCACACATAAAAGCAGAAGATTACCTGATGACACCGTTGTTGCATTTAAAACCAATGCATACATTAATTATACTATATAGCATTAAGCCTGTCCAAAAACTTGTAACATCACTAACAATGAGATGCAGTTCGTAAATTTAAAGAATTTTATGCTGGTCGAAGGAGTCATCGGCATATAAAAAACAGGTATCAAATAGAGCCATTTATTATATAGCTTGACATTTTATAAGCATACTCATGTCAAATGTTTTGATGCCTGCTTGTACGAACGACTCAATCTGTGTACCAGTTTCCATCGTTAATTATATCACTATACGGCAATACTTGTCGGAATACTAGAAGTACAAACCTCTCCTTTCACAAACTACGTGTAAGGAGAGGTGATACAATTCCATTGATATTGTACTTATATCACAATTTATTCTTGGAGATTAGCCACCGATAATAGAAGCTTTTTGTAGGTGTTCTCATATGAGTCTTAAACATTCATTGGAGAATCTGGTTTTCACTTTAATTAAAAACTTTGAGAGCATTTTTATTTCAGACAACACAAAGGGTCAATTTAAAAGGGCTATTTCGTTGTTTGTGACAGGGAGGATCAAAGGAATTTGGAAATTAGATGTGAAAGAAACTGGATGAAGACTGAAGAGAGCAACAACATTTGAATTTGTTCTGTCCGACTCTACCAGATTCTCAAGAAGTCAAGTGTTACAAAGTTAAGTTAGGTATGAAGAAAAAATCAAAATTATCTGGTTGGAGTGGTTATTTTTTAGAAATAAATAATTGATTCAAAGTCAAGTGCCTTTGCGTTGCCTTCGGGTTTACAACTACCCCGGTTCGTCAATTACGGAACAACTTGCTACTACTGATGATGAATATTTTTGCCAACACCACGTAGATATTAGATACGATTAGTCCATGTGGCTATGTTAATATATATTAATTATAATTACAATGATCAGTGGCACAACAAAGGAGATTAAGTATATATAAGTTAGTAATGCAGTAGAAGTTGAAAGCGTATATTCTCAAGTAGGCGCAAAAAGTTCTTACATGTATGTAAATTTTTGGGCGAGCTCATGGTCCATCAAATCTCACTTTGCAATCTAAGAAAAGAGTCGCACAAGTTGTGTACACCTAACATATTATGATTCGTATACTTGAACAAGTAAATTCAGCAATGAACATCCATCTTTTCCTCTTATTTGCATACTAAACGAAAGATACGCTCAAAAATGCCTAATTCAATTGGTATTTTTGCGCTATTTGTTAAACCAGCCTGACATTCATGTGGTAGTTCTATATCTCCTCATGGCAAGGGAATTATCAAATGAAGATTTACATTTACGGATGCAGCGCTCTTTTGGAGAGTGTCTTTATACTACCAACACCAAGGAATACTAATTGTCCTTATCAAATTTATGTACCCGTCCAGCGTCGCTTATCATACCATGCTGTATATAGTAGGAGCAAATACACGAAGATTAATGACCAGGAAAGACATCCATTTAAATGAAATGGTGTTGTCCATACGACCAAAATTCTCCAGTATCATTGCACATGATGATGACAATATTTGTAATTCGTAATTCCTTAGTGCACATATTACATTCCCTATACTTCTCACACGCCAGCAACCCTCAGTCAGACGTGGTGCCAGTTGATAAATGAACCTCTATCATTGCCAATTCCAGCGACATAAAAGGCCATCATTGTGGTCATAAAATTCACACATTACATTTTTTATTACAATAATTTAAATGAGAAACTGTTAACTGTATATTAATTTAATAAAATATTATTTACTTGTATAAAAATATTAGTGAAACGTTTGTAAAATCTTAAATATTATTATTCTGCAAAAACTCATGGGTACGAACCAGGAATCACTTACATTCTTCTTAAAGTACCAGAATAAGCAGAAATATATCTTGCAAATAAAATAACAATCTCTTCGTTTTGACTAGAAAATTATATAACTTAAAGCTCCTGGCGGTTTGCAAAGCTTCTTTACAGGAAAGTCCTAAATATTTTTGCACATCCTCTGCGATCCACATGAACGCTTTATTGCTCATGCAAACCAAAAATTTAAATGGTCAGTCTAGAGAGGAACAGTAGTAACAAGTGCAAATAAAATATTTTTACAGGAATTAATTCACACTAGCAAAAAATAGCCAAAGTGTTTTATTTCAACTTTCCTGAATGTATTCAATCTTTAATAAAACTCTGCAACAGGATAAAAATATACTAAGTAAAACATATGCAAGTCATTTTCAGAGTACTCAAGCCATCATGAATCATGAATGTAAGTTTATCCACAGTGCAAGTACACTTGCGTACCTGATCTCAACCAACAACAGACAATCGATTCAATTTTACAAGTTTCTACTTTTGTTGTTACTTTGTACAACAATGAAACTCACACTTTTTACGTCAAACCTTTCATTGAAGTGTAAAATACATTGTGCATAAGCTAATACAAAACATACGACAAAAACATTCCAAAGTAATATAAGCTGTATGCACGTAAAACAAACAATATATGTATATTATGTAGAATAAATACATGTGCGAAACATATTCGATAAAGATGATGCGGTTGCAAATTGATTGTGCTTGCTAGAACATTAAATTAAGTGTTATAAACTATACCATAGCTTCAAAGTCCTAACAAGTATCACGGACAAAGTGCGAAGTCTCATTCTTTTGCATTTTTTGCTGTCGTACTGTCGACGTCGACATTTCCATGCCGTTCATATATTGTTAAAGTACAAGTCTCAATACATTATAGTAATAATGATAAGCAACCTGAAATCGCATGGAATACCTTTTACTTTTCAATAGCAGCAAGACGATTATATTTGGAATGCTTCTGTACACTTATCTGTACATGAATATTATATCAGCATAACTAGACGGTTGATTGTTGCATAATTGAAGTGATTGAGAAGCAAATACAAAGTATAACTTGCTCGCTAGAATGCACAGGTATAATTACCATACAGTATGTATACAAATCAGGTGCATGCATTATAAAAATAAGTTCAACCGAATGGAAAGAAAGATGAGATCCAAATTGATTTCAAGGACGAGAAGTACGGTGAATAATGATAATTACAGGTGCGCAGTTTTTTCAAACGGAACCGAGCCAATAAACACTGCTTTTGATTTCAACAACTGAATATTTCATTATAACATGCAGATATTTCCAACCTGGCAGGGCTCCCTTTTTTACACCTTGCGTGTACAAATGTGATCCTACTATCCTGAAGGATATAAATAAGCTATGATTACTACTGGGACATAAATAAGCTGTGGTTACTACTAGGATATAAATAAGCTATGATTTAAAAAATAGATGACTTCTGATGGAATCATCCTTTTAAACTTGTTTTTTTACTTGGACCGCTCAATCGATGAGCTTACTGATTTACATGGCGGCGAAGTTTTCCAACGAAAAAGAAATCAATCGTTTAATGAGAGCAGCTTTAGGGCATTTCCACTCACAGGTTGAAAGCTTTGCTTCACTGAAGTGGTTATCGTGAGTAACCGATATATTTAACATCTAATCGTCGTTTTTTGTCAAGTCAATTTTTTTAAATTTATAAATTCGTCCTGCGCATCAAGCTTTTAAATCTACCAAAAGGCATGTATTAAGTGTGCAAAAACTGTGACAAAAAAGGTCAGATTGTCAGCTTGGCAAAAACTGTCATGTGCAAATTGAAATGAGGTACGTGCACTGCAGCTTTTATACCAAGGCTAGTGTACATAGTTATGTACAACAAATTAGAATTTATTTCCTTCATCGCTTTTAATTACTCTACCTGCACTGCACGAAATTCTTTGTATACCTATATGAACTTGAAAAATCCAAAGGAAGGAAAAACATTTATTATAACTTGGCATAGAAATAATTTTTACTTGTGTGCCGATAAAGACTTTTAATTTATTTAACTTTTACTTTACATTCTGCACTACAGAACACATAGCAATGAATTTAGAACTGAACTAATTATGAACAATAAAGTAAAATATTCATTTAAGCGTCATTATTTCGGTGAATAATATGAATATACAAAGACAAATTACCACGAACTATCAAATAAATTTGGCAGGTAGTCAAAAATTAATTTCCAATTCCAATATCTCGTGTGTCCTTTGAAAATGGAATAATATAACAAGCCAAAAGTACTAAAAGTAGTTAGCAAGAGATAAAACGTGGAAAGAACAACTATCAAATGTTGTAAGTCCTGAATATATGATAAATGCAATAAAAATATGAAGATAAACTTCTTTTTTTATAGCTCAAATTGGAAGAAGCAACGTGCCTTAAACTAAAATGAACGCTGTATGGATAAAATCCGAAAATAAAATTGAATTCATCAGATTAACAGCACGCTAAACCTTAGCATAGGTACTTCCCACAAGTGCACTAATGAAATACATACAGTGCAATAGGAATTAAACTTTGTAAACATGGACTTATATATACTCTGCTAGTTTGTTTGTATCGACTAAATAGTAGGAATTTTTTTACAACTTCCCAATTTATACTTACGACCAGTCCAGTCCGTACTTCTTTCCATATCTGAGCCATATATCCTAAAAATTGCTGCTCTGCTGATAACTTTATGAAGAATAATACATATTTATACAGACCGAACTCAAATGGTCGGAAATTAATCCCAGAGAGTGGACAGATTAAAACAGATGCCTAAAGATATACTGTGAATATTTTATAGCGACCTATCCATGTATCACCAGCAGCAAACTTTCATTACCAAAAGATCGAAACATACGAAATATTAAAATGAATCCAATGTTTTCATTTCGCTCTCCGTAATGTTTCTTTTATGACTAAGGCAAATATGAATGACTAATAATTCTTTCTTATAAGCAAAATGGTAATTAAAGTCATGGGCAAGCAAGAAAATGAATAATTGCGGCGGCGATAACATCGGGTCATGTTCCCAATTCCCGCAGTATTTCACGCAGCCATGGTTTCATGTAGCTTAACAACAGCTTACATAACTGTATTCCAGAAACCAAAACAAGAATTTATGTATACAGATATATTATTCTTTATTTGTATTATGTTATTAGTATTACATCCTATTGTAGTATATGGAATGTTTATGTGTGCTTTGAAGACGCCAACTAAGCACTTTCGTTAGAAACTGCAGTAAAGATTTTCGGTAAACGAAATGTCAGGTCAAATTCGAACGTGATTCCCATATGTTTTACAACCTTCTTACATGACAATGAAGACATGCAACTCTCTTGCATTCTCACGCTAATGCAAATTCCAAATCCAATTGACACACGTGCAACTTTGCTGATGATGCTAAAAATGTTGAAAGCTGTTATACCATACATACATGCACTGTGTACATAAGTAAAGTTTTTTCATTAATAAATATAAAAAATCCTTCAAATAATAAATACAAACATAAACTTTAAACTAATACAAGCATTTAGATGTTTATAATATTGCTTACAAATATTTAGTTGCTCATAATATTCCAAACATAAAAGTCATGCACACTTAAAACTGAAAGTTGAGCAATAAGTGAGTATTAGATATAAGTATAGAAAGGAATTGGATGCGGTCACTTTACAAACAAGCCCATCTACCCCTTTGACCTTTTTGTCACATAAGGTTTAAAGTTGCATGTGTAATCATCACTAGTCACTCACAGCAGCAGTCTGTGAACAGCAAAGAGGAAACAAGGGAATGCAGCGTTTACTGACAAAACAAACGAGATTATGAAACGAGACAAAAAACTGCAAAAGTAAATAATAGTTTGGGAACGTCAAGAAGGTTCAGTTAAATAAGCACAGTATCATTGAAAAAGTGTATTAGAACAGAATAGCAATTCGTTTATGTATATTAGTAAAGTAAATTCGTATGTATAAAGGGAATGTTTGTAGCGAAAAAAGGACAGGAAAATGATCTGGGAGTAAGAAGACATTTCCGGCTGAGTAATTACACCAGTCATTTTTACTATTTGTGTCATACCGTGTAGTACATTTATTCTCCATAATCCATAATGTATTTATACTCGCAGTAAAACTCCAAAGGGGTTTCAGGCTGCATCAACATCCCGTGGTAACCTATATTATATACCTATGCAGTTATTTAGTTAGCTGCTTAGTTATCTGCTTCCATTTTAAGATCATATTTGGTCCTTATTACCGTAAATGGTTTTTTTGTTGCCTCATGAAATTCTACGAAAGAATAGTTAAAACATGCTTTCACACCTTTTAACATCCTGCAAATTTCCGGGTATTGACTGTATATACTGTACACAAGCCTTCAAAGTATTGGTTGTCACACAGGCTAAATATATACAAACCTATGTTCGATAACGGAACACACACCGGCTCGTTGTAAAATTTTACTTCTCAAATATGTATGTAATACGACTGTGTAGTTTGCTTACAGAAAATTACTCATCAAACTTTTTTGATGGTTATAGAGATGTTGCATAAAAGGAATTTAGTGTCTTTAAAATAATTACACAAATCATAAATTTCTGTCGACGGAATCGCTGTTACTCCCAATAGATTATTTTTAGATACTGAAAATAATGTTGGAGTGTGACGATAGCAATAACAGTATAAGTATAACAACAACTATTGTGTACACTTCAGGGCATGATGCCCCACATGTCGTAGCGCTTGTCGCCGAAGAGGTAAACGAGACGTTACGGTCTCAAAATTCAAACAAACATTCAACGCATGTGGATAGCTTATAAATATTGACAACAAGCCTTACGTGGTTATTATAACTATGGAAAAATATGTATACATAAATACTCTAATAATGTTTGATACTATATAGCGATTTGGTATTTGTTAATACAGCATTATGAAAATGTGCTGTAACTACAATAATCTGTAAGAACAAGCAGCTGCAGTGTTTGAAATACTTTTGAATAGAAAAGTACGATAGTATCCATCCATATTGTGACTATCTTTAACTGATTTTGAAATTGAGAACGGAAGGAGTACCGACATGTCGCCAACATACCAATTTTAGCATACACTGGCACCTAATAGTACAAACTAGACAAATAGCAAGTTAATGTCCATCGTATGTATGAGGATATACATCTAACCTAGGTATATTACAGCACAGCTAAGAGACAAGAAATATGTGGAGGTACATTCCTTATAACTCTATAAGGTATGTTACAGTATAGGCTCACTGCAACAAAAACACTACTCGGATATGAGCTTGCATTTTGGACATTTGCCGTCATCTCTGTCATCATGAGATTCGCAGTTGGTAACTGCTACACAACGCCAATTGAGAATTCAATTCGGTACATTTGAATAACTAGGGATTGAAAGGATGTCGGTGAGGGAAAAAATGGTTGTGTGATGAGCAACTGCTGCAGATGAGGTTAAATACCGATGTAGGTAGCTGCACATTCTAAAATATGGGTTGTATAGTTAGTTAAGTTTACAGACAGAGCTAATACTTATGTTTTAAAATTATTGCAAATATAAGTGAATTTTTCATGCTTAATATTTGTTTGAACTTATAAGGTATACCTACATCATACGTATGTTAATGTTGTACTATAATGTAGTATGTATGTATAGCTTCAATATACTCGCAGTATTATACATTTCTACAATACTATAACTAACCCGGCAGTTAAGCCGTTAATGTCGAGAAGCATATTTTTCGGGATTTTATGAGCCCATACCTCTGGTGTCTGTCCTCAAGGGTCTGTGCACGACGAGGCTGATGACATAAGAAGGTATATAAAATAAAAACAAAACACATTTGCAAACCCACTAAAATTACGCACTCCCATCAAAAGCCAAGTATGCATTGAGTCTTGGCAATAAACTTGTATACGCTCAAATGTGTATGTTCCCAGAGGAGTCATGCAGACGTTCTGGAGACAAGTCATGAACAAGGCTGTGGAATCCGTGTATTATTATATCACTATATAGCCTTAGACGTTTGGCTCCTGTTCAAATTTAAATCAATAGCATGATCCTGCCAGGAGATGCAACTTGATTTACATACTGCATTTGTCGTTGTAATCGCATAAACTACACAACTTTAGACGATAACACCTTATTCTTGAAACTTGCACAGTCATATGTTGTTTGAACCTTGTTTCCAAGAATGCTGTGTATCTTTAACCCCAAATGTAAATGATAGTAAAAGTGAATTATAATTTCAAGATTACAAGGAAATAAGTCGGGTTCCTCCACCACATATTGTAATGTTTCTGTTTTTATGCAATTTTAAGAAACCAACCATGAGAATCAAATGATTAGAACCGTGTTGTGCCCGGGATCTTGTAAGTGTCCTCATTTATCTGCACTTTATTGCTCTCGTCTCATTTTAAACTAAAAGCCACTCAGGCATTAAAAGCAATACTTTAGCTTTTCTCGGTGCTATGTTCAAGTTCACGGTTGGAATTTCCCTGCACTCCATACCTACTACAATTTACATCCCACACACATATATTTTATGCAATCTACGCAAGTTTAATGTTATTACATTATGATGACGATGCTTTCATGCTCACTTCAAAACCAGAAATGCTTGTCACTGTTGAAGCATAAATGGAGATTTTCCATGAAAATGATCCCCAAAATATGCAGTTTTTTCATCCTGTCATCTCCTCTTTGACATTCCAGAAATGTTGCTGAACTAAAAATTTTTTATTGTGATTTTAGAATATCAACATATGAGATCTCAACCTCTGGCTTGAATGGTTACTCAACTCTCACGGTTTCATGCCAAATTCTTGCTGTTATTGATACCTCTCTGAAGGAGGACGTGGAAGAAGAAGGAATTTTTGACAAAGAGTAACATTTGAGCGGCTCACAGTATTTCAACTCCTTTTCTCCAATGAATATGGACTTCTAAAAGCGGTTTGTACAAGACTGTACTTACCTATATGTGTGACTGTGACCTACACGTTGAAACCAAACCCGTGCCTTTCATAAAGCATGAACATTTATCAGTTTTTATTGAATACAATAAAAAGAACTGATAGGGAGGCGCCTTTGTGGACATAATCAAAACCCTTAGAAATTCCTCTACGTGTGTACAACAAGGACTTCAAAGAATCAAATCAATTTCGGCAACGACATAAGGAAGACATATATGGTTATCATAGCTTTGTGTGTTCATTGTAGGTATCCATGTTGTATGTATCTCATTGTAATGTATAACTGTTGTGTGTATATCTAATCTTATGTAGATATATGAATTTATTACAAGTATAATTATTACTGTATAACAGCATATCTCTTTAATACAATAATTGCAGGATGGTATGTTCCAAACTGGTATCATAGACAGCTGCCGAAAATTGAAACATGATTCATGATGGATTGGAAAAAAGTAATTTACCATAGAGAATTAATGGTAATGGTAAAACGTTACTCTTTTAATGGTTCTCCCTATGCCTGTTGTGTGGTTTCACAAATAAAACGGCATGTATTCGGTGAATAAAACTGTCCTTACAATAAGCAACAGCCTTGGTGTCTTATGTGTTTGTGTGTGCGCAGGGACAAAGGGTACCTCCATTAACATTACCATAATCATTAAAGTCGGCAGTCAATATGGACATCTATGAGGTGAATAATTTAAGCTCTATTTTTTCTTCCAGCAAATTGAACTACACATATTATTGGGACCGTATGAGGATAGATTGCATGGCAATATCATTGAGGAGAAGAATCGTCATGCAGCAATAGTGGCAGAAGCAGCAATAGCAAACAGCAGATGAACTACCATACAGAGACAGAAGCTGAAAAAAATGATTAGGAAGGAACCGATATAGAGACGTGGGTGTGGACAACATGTCGATGCCGCATAATGTATTATCTCTTCTCTATATAATCCTCACGGCGAAAATCTTCAAACTCTTCCACCAACTCCTACTACTGCATTATAAATGTGTACTTAAAACCGCTACGTTTGTAACAACAACGCCTGCAACGACACAGAATTGATGTTCTTTTACACATATACACACAAGGAATAGGTATGTACAAGGTTTTTAAATGCCAAGCCTCCTTTGCAACAAGATGAAAAAATACGTTCATAAATACTTGGGAAGTTCTCCTCCATGAAGAATCTATTGCCTCATGTAGTTCCAGACGACAACAAATGTGGATTTACGGTTCTCTCGATACTTACAAGGAATGAATGACAGGGTGTGCGACGACGACGTGCGTATACTTGGATTTTACCAACTCCAAAATTTACTACATTACACTCTTCTTCATGGAAGGGAACACTATGCTCATGCATACATATGGTAAGGAGTGATAGCGCAAAGCAGGGAAAGCGAAGGAATGGAATAAGGGCGGCTGGATCATCTGGGAAGGGTCGTAAATACAAAACACAATTTATCAACGATGTATCAACCAAGTAGAAAAACCGAAAAGAAGAATAGGGTCGCATAGGGACACTATGTGGGGTTATTCCCGGCCCTGAACTCAATCACGAAAAGAATAAAAGAAAATACATATGTGCAGGGTTAGGCGCACTCACAAAGTCCAAAAATGTTAATTTCCAAAACTAATCTAGTGCACAGAATGAAGGATTGAATGACACCCTCAAGGTTACAATAACTTACATACACACAGTTGGGTGTATTTATACTCGATAGAGATAGACATGCAAACTTAGAGAAGAAAAAAACTTCAATATTATAATCTGTGTGTGTCATACTTGAATTTAATGTCATGTGTGCTGAACTGTGTGGGTCGGTTTCATTATTAAACTTATCGATTGAATTATCAGTCACCTGCATCAGTCGTACAATCATAAAAATATACATACTACATGAGAGCACTGCAACGGACTTGAAATATGACTCTGGCCTGTCTGACACCAACAAGAGTTAAAAGCAGTCACAGCGTTCTAACTTCCCATAACTGTTGTGTTGGAGGTGGACAGCCTCATAGTGTGTAGTATATGTAATCGTAGATGTTGAAGAGAGAAAAATAAACGAATTTATTCACTGACATTAACTATACACAACAAACGTAAACTTATTAAAGTATCTCCTGACAATTTTCAATTACTACAAGATCTTATAGGTATTCCTTCACAGAGGAACTCATTTCACACAGCATGTCCTTGTCCTCTTCAAATTGACACGTTACTAATTACAAGTTTGCGTGTGAAAAATAGAAAGAAATCGGATAATGCGGGCAGGACAAGTCAACATTCAAGTCTACAATACAAGGACTGTTATACCAAAATTGTAAGTAAATAACATTGTGAATGGAACTTTTGTAGGGTTGCTGTAGCATAACTAAAAGCTCTTGTTGTACATAACCAGCAGCAACTACTTCATGTGTAGCACAGGGATACATAGGATTAGGAAAAGCCATTTGAGCAATAGTGGAGACTTATTTGCTGCACAGTCAAGTTGTAGGGTGTGGGACTATGGTATCTTGAACGATCAAGAAAAACTAACTCAATATCAGTAGGTTTAGGTCGTGGTCGTGCCGAAATTTAATCAATAACTCTACTACTACTACTTCTACCACCACTGTATGCAGGAGGATGCAATTCATCCCCCCAGTGCCACAGCCCAATGGCAATGACATACATGGAGGAGAATGAGTGAAACATTAACAGGACTCAGGCGTCAATTGCATTCGCTCTACACACCGCCTGCTCTTTTGGAGAGGACTCTTGCATTATGCCAAGTGCGGGAGAACTTCTGTAGAGGTGGGTAGGGAAAGATATGTGAATAGTCTTGGAGAGAAGAATAAGACGAAGAATAAGCAATATAGAAGAAAAGCCGATGAGGTTGCTGGGATATGGGAGCGCCTGCTGGAACGAAAACGCTTTTACACTTCACTGCCTTTGCTCACTTATGAACTCGTGCGTTTTCATAATTCTGAATTTCTACTTCTCCCTGACACTGATCAACTGACTTCGCTCCCAGCATTAGCTTTATTAACAGTATAATGAAAGACGATAATTCTCTATGGAGGATAGGAATTATCGTGGAAAAAGGCAAATCCAGCCTGCGCGTGATAATCTATACGGCTTATGCATACTACATATGTAACATGTAGTGGTTTTACCTAAAGCGAGGAGAGTCTAAATATATCAACATACCTGGTAAATGCAAGTGTAATAAAACAGAATTATACTTCTTATGTACAATCATCTGCATTATTGTGTTCCTGTTGTAAATGCCAGTATGACAATCTATTTTATGTAAATGCATGGTAATATACCTTATGTAAATAAGAGCACGACAATCTACTTTCCACAATAACATAACGAAGGCATTCCAGAGACAGAGAAGGACATTAAGCTTGGATGAAAGCAACTTTTAGTTTGAGATATGTATTCCTCTGATAGCTGTTGTATGTCGTAATGTAATAGTAGCTCCTGTACACAGCAGATTTCCGATACTTTCCTTCCTCATCCACAACCAGGCAGACAATCTATTAGGTGCTTGTGTCGTAGGGAAGAGTGCGTAATACGTTGTGTACAAGGTTACAACATACCTAGGACCAAGTCTCAGTCAGACAGAGAGACGCAGACATTGCATTTTCGGGGTGCTGCTCCGTGCATTTGCTTGTTTTGAGTGCGGTGGAGTTGCAGAATGCACGTGCGACGAAATTCAATGTCAGTGTATTCTCAAGCACACCCTCACTCACTACTTCTTTCTACCATCCTATATGCTCTTCTTTGTATACTTTAAATGCTCCTGTTCCTCTCACCCACTCTCTTTCACACACACAAAAACCCAGGAGGAGGACGACCAACAGCAGTTTTATATGTGCTTTACAATAGGAAATAGAACAAGGACTGCATATGATACGCACACCTATCTGTACTTCAAAGCTCCTCATATAGAAGTACAACTTTGTGCCTTAAATACACGACTGAAAGATGTACATTTGAGACGGAAGAAATTGCTGCTGTATGCACTGGCTATGTTGGGACTGAGTAGAGAGAAAAACTCATAAAAATCTAAGACCATGTCACTCTTTACTGTAATAGAACAATCTTAAGAGAGGAGCCTATTCAAGGAAAAAAATAATAGTTTATAAACTACAGACAGATACACACAGTAGCCTATCCCTGCGTCTGCTCTCATCTACAAACGTTTCCACGTCCATAGTTTAAAAAAAGAATTCGTAAATGAACGGACTGACGAAATATTTACAACTTTCTTAAAAATTTCTCTTTCTTTCGAGGCAAAATGCAATAGTTTTACTTACAATAATAAATGTCAAGCTTTTTTTCAACCCGGGATGGAATGTTTAAAATCGGATTATTACTTATATATTATGCAGTTTTGTATTTTTCAAATATGTAGAAACAGCAGTACAACGTCAACAAGCAATACGAATCGTGCTTCATACGCAAATGTAGCCCGTACGCACTCATACGTATAACTAAGCCATTGTTATTCTTCAAATATTTTAATGTCTTCCAACCACGTTTATTATACGTATCCAGCAAATAAGGCAGGGAACGAATCTCTAGGGAATCCCGTAGAAATATACAGCATGCCTTATTATGCTGGAAAAAGTCTGTTCCTGCTCCGAACATCTTATGTATCATTTTCCGTGATGAAAATTCGAATGGTCGGGTCAAGTTGAAGACATATACGAAGGAAATGTAAAATATAATTTCCAATTTTCTACTTCCTCCATTCAAGGAGAAGGCTTCTTGAAAACTTATCACAGGTTTCAAAGATGGATTTGGTTTTAGGGCTTGTGCTTTTATATTGATGGTGTGTGACGGCAGTCTTATCAAAGTGTACAAGCTATATAATATCTACTGTATACATGCCGACATACCATGTATGGTTTGTTCAACCATATATATGAACTAGGAAGTAACACAGTACGAGGAAAGGAAACATGTCTGGTGAATTTATTCCATGAAAATTTCATTTGCTACTACTCATCCGGTTCTCTTCGGGCTGAAAATGTGTAAAATACGAGAGGGTTATCGACAACCTGGCAGCCACCAGAAAAGGGTGAGAGAGTGGCAGAGAGAAAATCGGGAATAATGAACAGAAATGAGAATTCATGGAAGAAGCTAAAAGTAGTAGGATTCACCTCCTTGGAAACCTCTCTGATTAAGAAAAGTGATGGTCTCATCTGTATTATTGCCGTAAAGCTGTCGTAACAAGTGTGAGGTTGGATCTTCTTAAGACGGAAGGCAGTCAATAGTAACACTTAAGTATAAGAATATAGTGTCAAAAACATAGGGTTAGATAGAAGAAGAAACGAAATAGGAAAGAAAGTGGTAACGTAAACCCTAAATACAGTTATGCCTCCCTATGCAAATAAGAATTACGCATGCATTTGACAGGTATGAAGTATCATGCGTATGCACCGAGAAAGTGGATTATGGAATTCGTGCATGCAGTGTGCACTTTTGCATATGCAAACTCCTGTCTTCCATAAGAATTCCCTCGTGTCCTCCATCAGAGAATGAGGGACTTTGTGTGTGAATAAGTAAATGGAATTGTTGGCTTACCGAAAAAGTCTTCCCAGGAGATAGAGCCATCGGAATCGCAGTCTCCGGATTTCTCCATCTTGAGAATTGAAAAAATTCCTGAGGAATTTGCTGGATGGCAAAATATACGGAATTCCTTTTCTTTTCTCCCCTTTCTGCTTTCTATTTGTTCAAGATTAGTTGTTAGTTTTGTGTATTATGTATATACCAGCAAGGGAAATCTCCTTTACTGTGGTAAGGACCTTCCACTATAACGATGATGACGTTGGAGCTTGAGCAAGGAGCTTTAAATAATTCGTGGGAGGAGGGTTGAGGTATTCCAATAATTTCTCTTTTTCTTCACCAAATGGAATTTCTGGTAAGTTTTCCTTTAAAAAATCCTTGTTTTTCCAGTAAAAATATTTTTTTCTCAAAAGTATTTCTTCTTTTCTTGTGGGAAAATATCTTTAAAGGCAAGTGGACGACGGCGATTGATCCGTTCATCGACCCAAAACTTTAAAACTTGAGCTTCACGAGTATTGTTCCATCCTGATTTAAGGTAACTATACAGATACATACGCAGAACAAGCAGCTTTATGATTCTAAGTCACACGTTTTCTTACACACGAGTCAATACGTGTATCCGTTTTCGATGCCCGAGAGGTTACCTTGTGAACAATAGAAATGGTCTAATAATTTTGGGATTAATTTTCTGTAACATAAATCTTATTACATAATGAAATGATTTTTAGGTAAGAGACGTTCACTGTACGTATATTATATTAAAGTAAAAGATATGCATGTAAAGACTAAGCTTCTTTATAAGTTGTAAAGTACAACCGTCATTAAGGCTTACACACTTTTAAGCTACTGTTGTTGAAACGGTAGCAAAGACTAATAATTCCTAATTCCTCAAAGGAATTTCACGTTGTTATACTACCACAAAAAGTGAGAACTTCAAAACTTTTAAAAACAGAATGTAAAGAACTTGGGCATATTAGTTGTGTGTATAAGAAACGTCTTTAATAGCTTATGTACAAAAAGCTTTAAAACACTAACTATATCGCTATGTTTTTTTCATTATCACATTATAAGCATCTATGCAGTAGCTTCATTTGTCAGTGCTACTTCGAGGCTGCTAATATAATAAAGCTTTTACGCTTATTGAACATAATCATAAAATTAGCACGACGCCTACTAGTGCTACCTAAGCTTTTTTGACATCTGTTATAGTGAGTACGTTTAATACAAACCAGACTACTTTGTTTCTTAACTTTGTGATACATTGCATCATGTGTGCTCAACAACTTCAGTTAATTTGAATAGTAATCCAATCAACTGAACCAAAATCAAGCTGAGGGAGCTTGACTCATTATATTCTTTTTGTTTAAAGTTTACCCTGCATGTGCATTTATCAATAATAAAGGCTATATACGACTATATATAAGTATGTGAAACTTGTTTAACCTACCTAATAGCAATTTGTCTGTATTTTCTCGCCACGAACTCATTTTATACAATGTAACATTGTCTGTTCACACATAATAACGAAATATCTATAGACATTCTTGATATGTTGCACATTCTTTCTGTGTTACTCAACGTATATGTGCATACAATTCATAATTGCTTTATACAAATTGAAACGCCACACACATGCAAGCCAGTTCAGTCGTTAATGGCTCTAATGTTTTTGATACTTACTTATACATGACTGCCTTCGAAGTATGGTGAATCTGGATAATCAAACTTGGAGGAGCCCCTCCGAATCAAGTTGCTTAACTATACATACTTCCTTTTAAACACATACAGTACTAATAACAATAACAAAGCTTTTAGTCCAAAGAACATAATAATAATATTATAGATATATGTACTTACTTCTTATTATTGAGTACTGCTGATGAACCATGTACGTAGCATGTCGCCTTTGCTTCTTTATATATTACGCTTGGACTCGTATATAAGTAAGTCTACAGCGAATGCACTTTTTTCATCAATTTGTCAGGATTACTTCATCATCGTCCATGTCACAAACAAGACAAGGCACTACCGAGCAGACTTTTTCCATCAGATTGATATTTTCCCATTAAATGCACTGCAGTGCAGTTCATCCCAAGATTTTTTCCATGTCTTCAAGACTATCATTTATTTGGTCAGACTTTTGCAGACACAAGCTTCACTCCTACAAAACTTGTATGATTTCGTTCATAAAAGGTAAGATCCGTTTTATCATCTTCAGTCTTTGCAGTACATAATAGCAATATTAACTCTCCCACTAGTATAGTAAAGAAATAATGAGCTCTCCGGCAGTAAAAAATATTTAAGGCTTTGTCCTCAAATGTTTGTGTGTATGTAAGTTTATCTCTTGAAAACTTCTGTTGAAAGTAAAATATCAGTCCAGTGACAGACCACTTGTTAAATTTGCTGTATAAAAATGGACTTTTTTCTTACTGATAAGGCTTATCCAGTAATTTGCATATACATAGTTGGAGTGCAATTATTTTTTGTGGACCAACGGGTGTTTGTCAAAACTTATGCGTAAACTTGCAATGGATGTCTTCTAAACTAAATAAATTTTGAAGGATTTGGACAAACGGTCAGTTTCCTCTTGAGACTAAATAAGATGACGATGGAGCGATTTGTTAATCGTCAACGTCAGAGGTGACAAGTGAACGTGGCGATGAGACAGGAAAGGGTACGGCAGCAAGGTCCACGCTGCTGCAGTTTATAATAATATGTAAAATAGTCAGATGGTTAAACAAATCCAAGTGACAATGAGCCGTTCCGGTTGTCGGTGGTCTGTCTGTGGTCTTGGTCTCCCATGATATCAAATGGCAAAAAGCAATCCAGTTCTCCACCAACAACTTTTGCTTTATTTATTATGACGCCTACTCCAATACCATAAGTATATGCAAGAGGGACAGATGAAATGAAAACTAGACTTCAAAGTAATAATACAAGGGCTGGGATTAAGAACACCCTTTTGTCATAACACTCAAAACCAGATTTTCAGATGTTTTTTAGCTCTCTGTGAACAACTCACACTCACTGGTGCAAACTGTATTCGGCAATAATTGGCAGACGTTTACTTAGGCGTCAATAGACGTCATGCATATATTTTCATATATTTATTATTACACTATAGTTTAGTTCCATTCCACGCAAAAATGATGGTTCGTCAAAAGGAAACACAAAGAAGGAACGTCTTCTTGAAATTGTCACGTACAATGTATACACTTTTCATACACACAAGACCAAAAATGTTTTTTTTGTAAATCTTTAAAAAACCCGGTTAACCATGTTTATTAACAGGAATTTGGGTACGTTTCAAGGAAATTGTAGTTAGCAATAAACAAAAGTATACGAGTTCCGTAAACTAAATAGCATATCTGTTTCATTTTCACACTTGACTGCCGTCACTTTTACTGTTATTAGAATTTACTAACATCAGCACTGTTATTAGAATTTACTAGCAGCAGCAACATTGGAAGTATCGAAAGCTGAAATAAAATTCAACGGAGCGAGCCAGATTGACACTAATAATGCTAAACTGGACGTAAGATACACAGACTGGGAGAGGATTGTTGACACTTGAACAAACTGCCAAGTCTGATAAACGTTAGCGTTTCCATTACCATAAAATCAAACGATCGCTATTACGAATTTTCTGATCATCCCCAACACTGAGAGTGCCTTCTTAAGACTTCAATATTACTCACTCCGATGTTTGTTCCCAAAGATTGCTCACTACGACACTTGTCCTCAGGTCCGTTAAAAACTCTATACTGTATTAACTAATCATAAGTATAGAGATTATGTGGCGTGTAGCAAATTTCTTTTTTAGAAGCGTTGACTCTTATTGAATGACCCCGCAAGTCAATTTTGTTATCGTCTCGTAAAAATGTATTAAGTCTCTATCACTATTTATACGGTCACTTGGTCAAAAATCAGATTTAAATGCAACTAATGTGTTTTAATCCAAACAGTTTAACTATTCACGCCAGCTTCCGATACAAGAACCCGGAAATAAATAGCAGATGTTCAGGTCTCTTGTGCACAGGCATTTTTCCAAATTGATGGTTGTCAATGAATGTAGAGGAACTGAATGGAAATAATATAGCTGTTGTAATAACAACAGTAAAAATAATAATAATGAAAACTGCCTGCACTTTTACTGTGTGTGTGTAATAAGACACGCGTTCACTGAGGACGACACAATACTCTTGGGCTGCTGCTACGGAGACGGATCAGCTCCGACTGACTCTCACTGAAAAGGGAAACCCCCAGAAGGAGAAACAAAGCACGAGGCTGCTGCACACATGCACACAAGAACAGATAGCAAATGCGTTTACACACAGCGAAGGGGAAGAAACTGTTCAAGTTACAAGTTCTCTTCTGTATGCGCTTTTACTCTACACACATCACATAGTTTTCATTGCATATAATATAATATGCTCTTTATAACTTGCTATTCTCCTTTATACGCTGATGTTGCGTTCAGTTCAGCGTATATGTAGCATTTGAATGCACTATGGTTAAGTAGTGTTGGGCTTAAAGTGCAGTCTGTCTCTCTCAAAACTCACTCCATCCATACCCCCGCACATTCATGAGACTCCAACATCATCCCTGGGCAAAGATCTTTACAGTGATGAATTTCATACATATAACTCGGATGCATATTTTAGTTCACGGAGCTCTCTGTGTCTCTCTGACACTGCTATACACATGCCAGTAATGTATTTATATCTATCATCTCGGGTATCATGTACGTTCATATGTATATATTCATGCTGTTTCTGTATACTTATGTTATGTAGTTTGTTGCGTGGGGTTCTCTCATACAGTGTATCAAGAATCTATGTTCTGCTCAAGTAATAATAATAGACGAGTTAGCATTAGAGATACAATTCCAGACACAGGCTCCGTTGCTCTGACATAGCCTCTAAACGCCAAACCCAGTGTATTAAATATGGTCATAGCCCACCCATATTTTGATGAGAAACGTCTTCACATATAGGGTAGGAATTGCATTATGTATCTACATATTAATGAACAGCCCATAGTGACAGCATTGAACGTGTGCACGTACAATTTACAATCTGTTCATAAAGCCCTTGCTGTATACACACTAATAAGTAAGGAAAAGCTCAAATATTCTGAACTGGACAGTGCACGTACGAGCATATTGACAAACTGTATGTAATGTCTGAACTGTACTTACGATTAGATGTATTACATATAGTTCACAAAGATTGAATCGTACATATACAAATTGTTCATGAAGATTGTACCATGCATAGAACTTTATGCAGATATATAGGAAGGGTATGGTAAGTATTTAAAAGCTGGCATATGTAAGGGTGTGTGCATATTTATAATATTTAGTGACTTAGTTTGTATGAAACGATGCACTGAAGCAACGTTTTTGACGTAATAATGTTTCTCCATCATCCGCAGTTGCATAGATCTTAACTTAAGGGGTGTACATATTTTTCGGGGTGAACTATTGTTCCGCGAGCTTAAGAGTGCTTTCTGTCTTATATTATATACACTGGCACTTTGAAATATTCAATAACGATGGAGTCAAGTACGTATAAGTATTGAAGTATTTATGTACAGACATCATTTGTGTATCTATGTATAACACAAATAACACAACAATGTTCCCTCATGGCTTGAATGTGCCGATGAGAGATCTTCTCCAAAATTTACACAAGAATGGAATGACTGACTCCAACATCATCCAAACAGGAAGCGACGACGCAGGGAGACCAAGTAACATCATCAGTGAGGCGAGCGTTCATCCCTGGTCTGATTGTGTCTTCTTTGGACTAATTGCTCATTAAAAGTGGATAAAGTGCAAGAGGATAGAACCGATGGTGAAAATACAAGTTGCCAATAAAATGTTGTCGGTTCCTTGCTGTGAGACGATATATTTTACTGCAACCATATCTATAGGGATTATTAATTTGGAAGGTTACCAAACAATAATTTACTCAAAAGTAGTATACTGTATGGTTAACCTCACAGGTTATTGTTGTTGGGAAGACCTACATCCACTTGGTATTAAAGTGGGAGCTCGTCTGGAACAACCTGGTGCGACTGCTGGGACTGCTCATTAATTAAACTCTCCTTTGTATGCTTATCAATTGGTGTGAGTACCTTTTTTTGTGCTCGAGTCATTAGAATTGCCATTATAGAGCCGCACATATACACACCATGGGATATTACCAAAGGCACGCGCAAAGAGCGTGCTTTAGCCTCTAATGGTGTGGATGTAGAAAACTGCTGTTTGGAATTAATAAGCAGGGCAATTTTTGGAACTTCTTAACTTAAGGGGATGTTCGGCTTGTTTGTATGAATCTGTATTCCCAAAGGTATGGAAACGTCAGTGAGGCATAAATTTTGTAGTGCATTTTGAGCGTATTTCTATACTTTCTCTATGTATATTCCCCTCGGTGTGAGCTGAGGGAGATTTCTGGAACTTTTGGATGAATAGCGTAGTGTATAGAGACATCCAGTGAAATCTGCAAGAAACTCAGACTTACTTAATATAGGATACATGGGCTCTCAAACTTATCCAGTAATTACTGATTGTAAACTACTAACCATTACTGTGAAATAAAAAACTAATAAAAATTTCGGGATTATTATGAGTGAAATAATTATTGGGCGAATTCAACATTCCATTTCAACATATGCAACCTAAATGTTGTTGTAAGTAAAGCGAGGTAAATCAAAAGTTTCCATTCGTCCGAGATTCCCTTGACCCCGAAAAAATACATGAGGAAATCGAAATGATTATTGGCAACATTAGTTTTAGTAATGACCGAGAACTCCAACAAGTTTATTATATGCCAAACTCATCAACAACAAATAGTGGGATGAGCAACTTGACTATTTCACTTTCAGTGTCAAAAAACTAAAAGCTAGAGGATACCAAGCAGAAAACATAGGAAATACTATGTAAGGAACTGTTGTAATACATGAAGTACTATTGTAATGCATACGAAGAATAAAATTAAGTAAAACCACAAGACAAATACATTTCCACTTTATTGCAATTGCAAATGTATTGAAAATGCCTACGGAGAAGTTATCGTTTACCAACTTTTGCACATAATGATATGACCATATGAGTATGAGTAACAACAATAATTCCCAAGTAGGTAACTCTTAATGTACATAGCTATAGGCCGTGGAGTCATTTTGGAAAATGCGAATCGTAAATTTGTAAAACGTAAGTTTACCTTAAATCGTTCCGTGTAAATGATACAAATGATTGGACAAGATCAATCACCTTTTTCGTCATCTTTAAAGCTACAACAGCCCCAGGAGATGTGAAAAAATCTTATAGTAGTAGCAGCCTTACGGCACTAACCTACTAACTTACTCAACATCAACCACCATGCAGATATTTAGTGTGCATTGGAGATTGGAGGTAATCAGTAAAACTGACGGCTAAACTACACCCTCACAATGCAATGATACAGTTCTAGTCCCACTGTACCATCGTCCTTTTGTTTGCCAATACTATTACTTATGAATGTAGGATTAAAAGGCTTTTGTAAACTATGCGATTATTAAAATATAGTGCAAAGTCATAGGAGTAAAAGATGATGAGGATGATAATGAACTGCCCGCGGTGGACTTCCTGTCATAATACTTATACCTCCAAGTATCCCAACAATGTCAAGGAGAAGAGCAATCTAGATGAAGTCAAAAGTAAGTACTCACGCCGAATTATTACTCTCTCTCTCTCTCTCACACACACACACACACACATACACAACCTCCCTCAAGAAGTCAAAGAAATAACACCTGACCCCAAATAGTCAATAAGATATCAATTATCGCTTTTAAGCTTGATGAATACTAGTTTAATGCTCACTTTCACGACCATATACATACATAAACAGTCATAAACTTTACTGCAATTAAGGCGTTATAAGTCGGATTAATAAAGTAATTATACTTCTAATCCTCATGGTATGCTTCTTCATTATTAAATATCTACCGTTTCCTTGTTATAGATACATCAATCTATGTTTACAGCCATTGACTCCTCGTCGTATTTGCATCCCTCTTACGTGCTAAACGTAAATGCAAATCAAATCGTAAAATTAGGAAGATTAATGATACTGACTAAAGAACTCCTATATTATATTTGTAATTATCAGAAATAGCAAGTGGGTTACGTCCGTCCTTGCATGTTAAATCTTATTTTCGAAAGTGGCAATAGGGTTTATCCATGCCCAGAGTTGGGATATAAGATAAATTATCATTTAACTTCGCGAGTTACTACACGTCCAGCAATAACAATAAAAACCACTCATAAAGATATTACATCTGTAAATAGCTTGTGTGTCAACACAGTTATCTTAACCATGTATAAGTATACATTTCAATTACGATATATTTTTACAAAAACATAGACTCGACCACAAAAGAAACCTGTAGAGAATAGAATATAGCATGAAGAAAATCAACCAACAGTTTTATTACCCGTACTTTATACATATTTAGAATAAAATGAAGAGATATGCCAACTTGATTTGTCAACTAAAATTCAAATAGATTTCACGAAAGCTAATAATAATAATAATCGTGTAAATTATAAAACGACAGTGATAGCATGTAGAATCATAAAATGCAGTATGTTAACAGAAAGATAGCAAGTAAGGGTGGATAATGATAGTATAAAAATAGTACTCAATTAAACTTTGCCCGTATATCGATAAAACTTTTTGTAGAGGTCATAGGTTGTCTTGAAAATTTCTCGTGCTCCAATCGAAAGCATAGAGTTCAACTGAGCCACACCGTGGTCATCACAGATATCAAGTAATTTATAGCAACCACTCATCAGCGGGATCTGTAAGAAGAAGTCAAACGTACATTATTATAGTATAAAAAGACATGTTCATTGTTTCGAAAATTTTCAATTTAAAATCAATAACTTCCTCCATATAAACACACACATACAAAATCCCTTTGTTTCCTTTCACTGTAAATATATATAAATTTTCCCCGATAACAATCAGTACTCGCCCTATGCGACTACGACAATCATGTGTATAATAAATCTAGTGAGTATATAACTTACACTTTTATTAGAGTGGAAACTTAAATTGTATATGTGCTACATGGAGTGTGTTATACCGTGACAGTGTTACCTCCTCTCATCTCATACAAACAAAGATACACAATCATAGCAGATGTGAGTTCTGAAAGAGAAAAGGTGGGCTGAGAGGACTCGACAAGAAAAAGAAGAAGTAGAAGGAGAGCAATAAGAAAACCAAAAGTCAAGAAAATATCTCCCGTGAGTGTCTGATATAGCAGACAAGACAACAAGAGCAGGGGAACGAATATAAACAAATAGACGGGAGACCCAAAAGAAATAATTCATCATTAAAGGCCAAGTGAGGATTTTTAGAGAGTAATTACCTTAACAGCGGGATAGACGGTGCACATGTCCAACTGTCTCATCAGGATTGCCACAAAGTAGGGTGATACACGTGAAAATTCCTTCTGACCAAGCTTTGCCGACTGACATATCCTATATTTCCCGCAGCAAAACAGAGGAGAGAAACAAATTAGTAACTCATGTATCTAATATACCTTCAAGCTTTTCTCTACTCTTCATAATAATAATAATAACCACACCATACGCACAACAAACCATTGGTATTAACTACAATAAGTGATGACTTTTGTACTTAAAAACCACATATCAACGCTTACAGTATGAGTTTTTTGCCTCGGAGAATCCATTATTTATGGAATTACATTTTTACATCAACGACTCATAGTACAAATGCATCAAGTTTGACATTCATACATTTCTATTCTTGTCAACCAAATAATAAAAGATTAACTTCAATGTTAACAACCTTGCAGTACAGCCCAGGTTTCAGAGTATTCATCATTTAAAAACAACTAATATTTAGCTACTTTAGGAACACAAACTATACGTCAATAATAACAGCATATTTTTTCCATTACAGCCTGATACGGGCATTTTGTTGACTTTATTTTTAAGCGTTCCTATAATTCATTCCTATACATATATGTAAGTACAAGGAACGTTTTAAATATATTTATATGTATTTACGAAGTAATTAATTTCTCTATTATAATGAGTAAATTTAGCTTCCAATTTAAAAGTCCCTGCGGAAAAAACATCACTCTTTAAAGAAAAAGATAAATTAAACTTTCATTTTACTAAAACCACCGGAATTTCAGCTCTTCAAAGAAACCGAAAGTGAGTGAAATACAAAAATACACTTAAAATGAGTGTTGACATGTGACAACAAGAAAAACGTGAAATCATATGCCAACAACTGGATATACAAAACAATAGCAATAATGCATATATGGTTCTTCATTACAGCTATATTTATAATGTGGAACGTCCATTAAAGACAACAAGCAACCATTAACAACCTGTCTCAATATTTTGACTTGCATAGTGCTGACAGGAAAAGTCAGTTGTCAGTTGTCATACAGTATGTTATTATTATACACGCGTTATAACACCCCAACACTTGGTATAAGTACACGCATTCCTATAGCAGAGTATGCGCTATTATTTTACAAAGAAAGAAAACTGCATTTTGTACAAAATAATACATCATATTATCTACATATTAGTATAGAATTGGAAAAATGCAATCTCACCGTTCAATACTGTGCGCACAGTATCTCAAATCAAAGATTTCACCATCCGTCAATTTATTCTTTTGATCCGCTCTTTCCGTCAAGTTTTCCACCAGCATCTCAAAGCACTAAAGGGCAAGACACCAATATAACAGGAAAATCATTAGAAGGGATTGTAAAGCGCAAAAGTGTTATTAGTTTTACGATAGCCTGATCCATTAGTTATAAAAGTTTAACAAAACCAACAAGATTTTTGCCTGATAGCGAATTTTGACACCTTGAGGAAACTGAAACCGCACTCAGCCAGCGCCGTAAACGTTTAAAGATCTACACTTTATACCCATGTAGTTCTGTAGTTACTCTGTGTACATCACAGATTTACGATCAGCACAAGCCAATAATTATTATACTGATCTCTTGCAAAATTACTACTTGAAATAAACTCTCAATAATAATTTCATTATACGAGCGCAGCATCTCAAAGACATAATTACATGTAGAAAAATTCTTTAAAAGGAGTGTGAAATTCGCTTTTCTATTGCAGCATTTAAAACAAATTGCATATATTTAGGTAATAATATTATTGGCATAATTTCAAATCATTTTGCCCTGTCGTCGCGTGCGCTGTTTTTCAATTATTATTATCGAAGTGTAAAAATCATGCACGAAAGAAAGAGTTTAAAAAAAGATTCCATTCTTCTAAAACTTCAATAAGTACTAAATTCTTACATTAATTCACTACATGCTGTAATTTCCTCATAAAATGTAATTTCTAATAAAGTTGCCAACACTTTCATATGTACATCTACATGTACACTGAACGTGGAGTGGGCCATGTGAAAGGATAAAAGCTATAATAATGTAAGAATTAAATTTTGTAGGAAAATAAAAACTTATGCGGGACATTTTTATTACAGCAAATAAATCATTTTACCTGTAAAGAAACGTGAGTGCGAAAGGAGACGACATCCAGCCTATTGTAAGTAAAAGCATTGAGAAGGTCCGCTGCTTTGCAAAACACTTTTCGAAAAATTGAAATATCTTTAATTGTGCTCAAAGGAACCGACGTGATTGAAGCAAAACAGTTGGCAAGCAGCTCCAAGCTACATATAGCCTGTAAGTTTGAAAAAATCACGTAAAGAATTAGAATTAAAAATGACTTTCCCCTCTCGATGACAGTAAAATTAAGAGATCATTGAGAGTTAAGTAAAAGTGAATATTATACAAGTATATTAGTAGGTGATAATTATGATTATGTGTTAATTATTATGACTAAATATTAAACTAACGTTTTTTCTTCTCAGGATGTTTAACTGCAGATCCAGCACAGGTATATAATGTTTGGGGGAAAAGGCCTTCCAATGCAGCGCAGTAAGTAAAAAGCTGGATAAATACTCGTCGAAAATTTTAGTTCTCAACTGCTTCTTCTCCAGGCTTAAATCCACGTCAATTAAATTACCCACAAGATGAGTTACGATAGCTAATTTCGTTTCATCCGTCTGCCCTTCTTCCGACGCCAAACTTGCCTAGAAAATTAACAATAATATGTTCTACAACAGGAACAAATACATACTTATACATAGTACATAAGGAATAGTTTAGAAACGATAAGTTCAGGAAGCATTGTATTAATAATAGGGAATTTAAATGCAGGAAGAACCCAAAAGAATGTGTCCCTAGTTTTCCGGACGATTAAGCACAAACTTTTCCCATAAAAATCTCTAATCAGAGGGGAAATTTATAAAAATTAATCAAAGCTCCCACATTCTTTTTTCCACAGCAAAAATTTTTAGGGAAAGTTCCAAAACGGAAGTTAAACTTAGCTCATTAATTAATTCTCTCTCCTGACTCACAATGTTGGAACGGGGTGAAAGTGACAGATTCGAAAAAGCGCAGCAGATGCATGCTATGCACTTCGTGTATACCTACATAAGCACGTAGTTCTATGCCCGCGACATACGCTTCATTGAATGAGCAATGATATTTTAAGCACTTTGAACAACTCGGAAAGGAATGGAACAATCATAGCATAAATTACAAAAAACTTATAACAGCTGTCCTCAAGTATATGGAATTTCAATAAAACTATCAAAAAGGCTGACAGGACAAGAGAATGACGTTTGTCAACAACTTACCATCTCTTCAGTGACAGACTCGGAAATCAATCTGAATTCATCCGTGGAGCATACTTGATAAATAACCCTCGGAAGAGATACGGCAGAGCCCAGGCTTGACGACTGTTGTATCAGATTCCCCTTCAATCCTAAACACAGGCTCCAAAGCCTTTTCATAAAATCGACAGGGATTTCCGATTGAAATTCATCCCTTACTCCTTCACAAATACAATGTAGAAACTCCCAAGCACAGTTCCGAGCGCGATTTAATTCTTCATGTTTCTTTAGCAACTTTCTCATGCATTTATTCTTTTGACATTTCTTGAGGAAGGCAAGGGCAGCGTCCAGCTTGGAAGGTAGCAGGGCTTTGAAATGTTTCAAATCCTCGTCAATCAGATTCCCTTTATTTTTTAATAATGAAAGTGATTTTAAAGCACGTCTTGACAGGGTGCAAGCACTGAAAATCCTCGCCAGGAACTGAGCAGATGCATCAATTCTACTATCATCCTCATCAGTATGGTCAATTGACTCAATCAAGACATCAATGTCATTCTCCTGTTGTGCCAATAACTTGACCACTAACTGCGCTAACTTTCGGGTGTGGTTTTCAATTACAGGTGTTAATTTGGATTTTGATCCAGATGTGCTTGCGGTCAGTTCCTGTAAATAAAAGACTTTCTGAATGACAATTGTGTGATGTATCAGGAAAGGAAAACCAAACTATGAAATGTCACTGACCAACATCAATACAAAAAAATAAAGTCTGTACTCGAAATTCATTGAGTTCATTTTGTAGGCAATAGTAGCATTACACTTAAAACGTAAATGACCTAAAAAAACAAATGAAATCGATTTCCACTATCTATAATAATCAGACGCATATCAGGTATGTGTACTTAATGTAGTAATTACATTGGTCTTCATACCAAAGAACTAATATGTATACAATAGTAAAAGAAAACATTACCTCAGACAGTAGCTCAATCGTAACAAGTGTTACATTAAAGAGAGACGAATCCAACCTAGACTTCTCACTCAGGTCATTCAAAATCGGTTCAAACTCATCTACAAATTTTGTTGAAATGTATATGTTTTTCAGACAGACTTTCAAGAGAATATTCAAAACAGGGAAATCCTGGACATTCACTCGAGTCCATTGGAACAACTTGTGCCATTTCACCCCAAACAATATTGAACTCCCTCTGGCATTCCATGCACTCTTTCGAATTAAATTCCCGACCAACTGTCTCATCTCTCTCACGCCAGAAATGTCATCATGCCCTCCAGAGAAAATAGTAATGAATATGGATATAGAGAATAAGCATAAAAAGCTCCGGATTTCTATAGAATACTCTTCTAAAGGAAGGTATTGTAGAAATTTCAGTAGATTTTCTATTAATTCTGGGGTGAATTCCTGTCCATCATGATGAGTTGCTTTCTCCCCGTCAGCATGACCCTCAATGAAGTCGTTGACGAAATTCAAGTAGGAAACTAAAATCGTGGCATTCTCATTCACCACATCACTTCCTTGTTCACTACCACTAATAATGCTAGTAGTGTCCTTTTTCTTGGTAAAACTTTGAAGCAGTGCTGCCTGATTGTCTCCCGTCAGGACAGTATGATTCAAATGCTTCAGAAACTTCTTCTCTAATTTCATTTTCGATAATCTTCTAATAATCTCCCCCGTTACTTGCAGAATCACGGCCGTACAAAACACCGGGTTGTCGTTAATTTCCACGATTGGATTACTTGATTTCCTCCTCACACCCGCGTCGAATCCACCACTGCTACAATCTTCGTCTTTCACCACTTCCACTTGATTGTCCGAAATTGAATCATCCGTTTCCATCTTCTTCCACATGCTAAAAGACTCGATTTCCCTTACGAAATTAATCGCCAATTCCATCATTTTCAATGGCGACAGATATTCAGATGCTAGAGAAAAGATCTCTTTCGTATCGGGTAATAAGGACCATTTGGAACTCTTCAACCACACGAATTCTGCTCCTTCTTCCAAGTGTCTTCTAATGCTTATGGGTAGTTTTTCGTTAATGGATTTGTCAATTTGATTTTCTTTTTCATTGTCAGACGAGTACGTCAGTCTGGATTCTAGGGTTTGCAAGTACTTCATTTTTTGAGCGATCAACTTTACCTGCAAGCATAATTGCAATTAAATTATCATACACCTCACAGAAGTGCCATTCGGTACTATACATACAATTACAATGCTATGTAATCCACTGAACACAATTACTAAAGTAATTCCAACCATAATATGAATAAAGTACACCTCAAAATTCGTAATTTCGATTTCGAATGTACTTTGTCTATGCAAAATTTCGCAAACATCCGATTGCCGAACTGAGTACAAGAAGCTAACGAGGTTTGAGGTAGATCATAACCCTGTAGTAATCTCAATCTTTCTAAAAGATTTTTTCAAATTAACATGTTGAAAGAAAGATGTCAATTATTAAGTATATGGTATGAGTGTTGGCGAGTCACCACTTCATCATCCGCATTTGGCTAAAATTACCCTTGCGTTGAGCTTTATTGAAGGTGAATGACAGTGGGTAATAACAGAGCGAATATTAACATGCTTTACTCTGTGATGCTCCAAACCTCAATCCTGTTTCTAATACTCCGCAACAAAGACGATATATCCCTCTTCTGAATGCAATTACAGATGAAAAAACTTTCCAATAACAGCAACTTTCAATCAACTCCTTGTTATTTATCGAGCCAGACCTGTCATATACATACTTAACTACGATGATATTATTTTACTAGTATAGACACTACTATATACAAATTTTTACATCATTCCCACTGCTCATTTCATCGACGTCTCTAACCTTTTACAAATGTACTTAACATATAAATTACACACATGCTTACTATTTAATCCCTACACAAAACACTATCCTCAAAAGACATGATCTTCAATCCTGACCAGCCTTAATAACCGTAAATAACACACAGTCGTATTATCCCTACGCATTTGGAATAACTTGCAACTTTGTATGGTCAAATACGGGCAAAACCATGACATTCGATTACATTTAGTCTAACAGGGATAGATTTAAACGAATTAAAATTGCAAATTGACGATTGTTCGACAAATTCTTAATAGAATGGGAACCGTTTCACTTTTCCCTTATCCATATCTTCACTTGTTGAAAGTATAAAAGCATCAGCATATAAACATGTCATCAATATATAGTCAGCTAGACACACATAGTCATCACAATTTAATACTTTTACCTCGCTGTCGTCTTCTCACGACATTCATAGCAGGAATCAAATTTAGGCAGATTTAAAAATATCTAGTACCTAACCTATAACTAACTAGTAAGTAAGTGGTAGCTTATTTAGCTGTATGCATATGAAAAAATGTCTGCTGAACATGTCTACTCTGTAACAATTCATGATCTCATGTAGAAAATGGTAAATGGTAAACGAAACTGACCTCTCGACCTTGCTAACATGCACACACTGGGAGATAATAATAAAGCTACATATTATGTGTCGTCACTGCGACCATAGATCTGTTCCTGATACTATAATTAAGTATACTATTATAATGCTAAACCAAAGATACAATGCATATATGCATGCATTGCTTACTTGGGTTTTGGATGAGCCAATATAACTAATCTTAGTTCAATGTAATTGAAATTAAATATACAGAGATAGGTATACAACCTAACCTTAGTACATAAGGAAATCGCAAAAGTTCAAAATACATGCTATAAATATATTTTCACTTTAGTTTAAATTGATATACCTCAGGTCAAGGAATAGCATAAAATTGTAGATTTACAGATTTCCATCATGTTAACTGTGAGCCAAAGCCACATGGTAAAAAATGTAAATATAAACTAATAAACCCCTGACAAACAACTGAAAGAAAGCGAAAGAAGAAGACCTGAAGGAAAATACAATAAAAGCTCATCTCATGTTCCGTCCGTGAAGATACAGATAGCCTTTGTATCAGCACGTACAAATTCTCCAATTCGGGGTCAACAGCATACTTTTAAATTCAATTAGGTCTATACATTATGTCAGTTAAAATAAAGAAGTAAAAATTATTGACAGAAATTATTCCTTTTTGGTTAAAATTATTCAATAACACGAGCGTACCAATAACCGATATCATACATGTGTATACCTAATACCTAACCTAACAAATCTCATGAGGGGAGGAAATAAAGTGATAATGAAGAGCAGGAATGTTAACAGAAAAGTAATAAAAATATGTAAATGTGTGCTTAAAAGCCCTTAAGGAAAAGGCATAAAATAATTTTTCGTGGTTGTAAAATATTGTAGCACATGTGAAACTATTGCAGAACGTTCTGAATTCTGACTCCCCGGAGTGAATTGCTAACGTATATCATATATAAAGCCTGGGCCAAGTTATAGCTACAGTAGTGTAATTAAACTAAATACCTTAAAGTTAAAACCTGTAAATCGGGAGGGAGGTTGGATTGAAAATGAGATGAAATTGAAAAAGAAAACACACACATGAGTCAAGCTCAAGTCAAGCATGACTTAGGGAAAAGTAAAAAGTTAATTTATGGTCCAATATTTTGATACAGATTTTTAAAATTTCATTATCGATTTCAACAACGTTAAATGAATTCGCCATTCGTGGAAATGTTAATTTGCAGTATCTACATATTATGTGTGTTAAGAAGTAACAACATAATTCCACACACGGGCTTGATTTGATTAGACCAACGATAAAACAAATCTGTTTGAAGGCTTTTGTGCTTTGGATGTCACGAAGATAGTGGGAGAACATGTGTTGAATTTTCGGGAAATTATTAAGGAATCAGCCACGACAACTTGATGAACATAACTTCATTTACTTCGACTAATCCACTATGAACAGCAAACAACCATAAATGTTGTTGAAAACGGGGTAATGATAATAAAAATGGGCATTTTTTGCGTAATATGGCAAGAGTAGGTAAGTAGGTACAAATTCTGACATGTTGAAAAGCGTAGGAAGGATTTTATGGTTTTTGAATTCATTTTATGTAAATCAAGGGATATTAAAGTGAAGACGCCTATTATGCTCTTGTCAAAAGTCTTCAGGCTATCGAATTCTATATGGATGGAACAAGGAATGGAACTTATGGAGTCAGAATCGCATTTAAACTATAATATACAGGACTACATAAACACACACTGCACTAGAACAATCTCGTTGTTGAGCCAAAAAACAACAGCAGAACCATTTAAGATTGACTTATAAGTAGTGTTCACAGGTAAAACCTGCTGCTGAATCAGGATTTACATGCTATTCAGATGCATTTTACAATTTTAGTTATTTATGGTAACTGGTCACTGTCATTACTTTTACAGACAGCTATTCACCATTGAATGTTACTATCTTGTCCCTACAACGGCAATAACAAATGGGCATGTACATCAATGACCCTTGGTTTCTTTTGCCAACTTCAGTTAAACCTCGTATCACAAGCTTCGACAATAGAAAGCCAGTTATTTAGCCCTTGTGACATCGTGATCTGCGTTTCCATGAACGTTCAGGAATAATTCCTGAATTATAATATATAGCCAGTTGCATTTATTGCATGTTATTTCTCAAGTTGGGCGCATAAAGCAAAATGATAAAAGATTTCACTCTTACCAGCAAATCTATATTATCGGAGTCTTCAGAAGCAACAACCATCTCTCCTAGTTTGCACCAAGAGTTCGAATCCAGATAAGGGTGTAAACAGCTAAGATTGAAGGCCGCCGTGGAAACGTTGAGTACTTCATCATCTAAATTGCTGTAATCGCAGGATATGAAGGAATTAATCTCGTTCTTCACCTTGTACTTAGGATTGTACATCAAGAGTAAAGCGTGTAGCTCTGCCCACGTGTGTGCCAACTTCAAAAAGGAACTGAGTGTTTTCGAGTCCTGTACGATTAAATACAAAAATAAACAATGATTACTATGAATGAGTTCGCATTGGGCATGTAGGTATGTTCCAATTTGCATAGAAGATTAATTACAATCCTGTCATACTCTGATTGCTTCTTGTGTTGTTACAGTTTCACTTTTATGGGATGGGGAACTATAGACCTTATATACTTAACTATTGGTCTAGCCTGCAATGAAAATTCTTTCTCCTCTTATGCAAACATTTACAAAAATTTTGCAATGCGGAGATGTGTATATATAATAAGAATATTAGTTTACACTAGGAAGTTTGAAGTATTATTTATTAAGAGGCGTTGAACGCTATTATCACATTAATCTAAAACTTAAAAACTATAAGGTCACACAAAAAGTACGGAAAAAGTTTAAAAAAATTAAATCAAATGGTACCACATTAGAATTTTACTCACATATTTGCGCTTTAAGATGGAAGAGGCTAATTTGGTCAAACAGTCATCCTTCAATTTCACCATGAGTTCTACCGTATTCTCTATTTGTGTCACCGGAATGGAGCTGTCGGCTACTTTGATACTTGCAAGAAACTCATTTAAGAGTTCCACTACTATTTGCAGAAAATGTCGAATCCCGATTGTATCTAAAGCACAGAATTAAGGAAGTTTTAATCCTGCTCCCTCTGAAAATGATAAATTACTACTTGCAAAGATGTAGCGAAGTTAAAAAAGACCTTGGACAAATCGAAAATTGTAAGTATAATAAATGAACTAACATCTTTACAAAATTGTGGGCAAAACCTAACCCAATAATTATTTAAACATTACAATTATTACAAGTGAAGGAGGGAAACAATTATTTGCGTACCTTCCTTAAGGAGTATTTTTTTAACACACTCTTCATCCAAAGTATTATGAATGATATTCCATAAATCAATAATTTGCCCACTGGGTAATAAACTGACAGCAGGAGCGACTGATGCCATAAATTTGGGAGGAAGTATAAGCTCCGTCCAGGGCTTATGATTCAATACTTTTTTGTCAACTCCCTCAAATGAATTAACGATTTCATTTTTCACGCAAGACAAAAATTTGGAAATCATTTTAGGAAAACGGTGCAGCTTCTCAAACATCCGGCTTAATTCTTTCATGAACTCGTCATATTCATTGGAAATTACTTCATCCATAGGGTCGTTGACTACTGCATTTAGCTTTTCTAGCAAGATATCCTTGATGGCGTCTTCGTAGTTAATTCCAGATTCTCTAGATTTGTTCAGAATTTTTGTCCATACGTCGTTCGGTTGTTCTTCCAATTCCAAGACAACTTCTGGAGCAGCTTCATTTGCAGATTTTGCCACACTTTCCTCCATAGGTTCTTGTTCCTCAACTGGTTTCGTTTTCAATTTTTTCTTTTTATGAGATCTAATCGCTTCCGTACCTTCAAAATTCAATATTAACAAGGATTAAAATTCAATAAATAAATTCCGAAAAATGCAATTAAAATTGCAATTTTCGACAATTATTTCTACTGCTTAGAAAAAAGCAACAACATGTTTTCACTACAGATTTCAAACGTAAAATCAGAATATGTTAGACATTATTTTCAATTTTTAATGCTGTTTCATGTGTGATAAAAATCATCCCATAAAGACACATCCATCAGCAACTATAATATTTAATAGAAAATATCCTTACTATTTTCCACACTCTCTACATTTTCCGCAAACGATATCCGCTTCCGCTTCCCCGCCGGTTCCTGCATTTTGATATTTTCTAAAAATAGTAAACAAAGATTTACTTAATATGCCCACACTTTTCAATTAATGCTAAGATCATTTACTAATTTCATTAACATTCGAAATCACTGTAAAAAACAAAATAATAATTAATTTTAAATTATACAAGTTAAGTTCCAAGTTGGTAAACACATTATAAAAACAAAATTGTAGATACTTACCAATCAAAAAATATTAAATCCAAGAGACAAAACCACGAGGAATTCGCTGGTGATGGTGACAGTGAACAAAATTAATTATTAGTAAATACTTAATTATCTTTCAGATAATTAACTATTAATAACCGAAGCAAAACTAAGCTAATAAAATAACTAATTAATCACAATTAAAATGATTCTATTACATTCCAAACTTATGTTGTGCCGTGCGTGCAAAAATCTTCCTCCCTTCTCAATCCCCGTTCCCGTCGTCCGCAAAAACAACGTGGTAAATTTAAATTTACCGCGTCCGTCAGCAATTTTTCCAGCGCGCCAATTTGAATTTAACTTATTTGTCTTTTCCACACATCACGATTTCACCATCAACAGACCACCGAGAAGAAAATAGGAAGACGGAGAAAGCTAAGAAAAAGTATTTACTCCAGAAAAATAAATACACATTTATTATTCTCAATTATACAAAAATTATTTATTTATTAAATACAATTAATTTGGTAGTAAATAGTTTTTCCATCCCCCGGAACTGCGAGCAAGGCTTGATTGATTTCTGGTGGAAAATATTCTGGCTGGGTTAATTTATTTGAGTTATTTCTTTTGAAAACTGGTAAGCGTTTCTAATAAATTTATGATCATTTTGTAATAAATACCGAAATTATAATGTAAAATTATATTATTATTATGTAAAATAAAGACTGGAAAAATATAATGTAGTATTTTGATGGTGATTTTAAAAATGTTATGTATTATTAATATATAATTGGTTTTATTACACGATCGATTTAGCAAATGCCCTTACAATCCGTTAATTATATTTATTATTAATACCAAGTGCAATAACCGAAAAACTTGAATAAATGGAAGGTTTTTAACTGAAATATTTTCTAATAATAGAAATACTATTTTGTTGTAGAATAGAAAATGCAGCGCTCAAGGACCGTGACCGTGGACAAAGGGAGCGAGATCAAGGTGTTCAACGAAGGAGCAATCCGACATAACTTGGCAGTTGTTGAATATTGCCGAACTTGCACGGCCGTTTTCTCCGGAATGGGTGCGGGTGTTTTAGGACTGACAGCCCTTTACGGTTTTGGATTCTATATCTTATCCATAGTGGGGATGTGGCTTCTTCTGGTAGCCAAAGCGGGGTCCAACTACGAGCGCTTTTTCACTTCCAGGAAAGCCATCTTGACGAATGGATTTTTCGGTGCCTTATTCACCTACATCCTTTGCTGGACTTTTGCCTATGGAATGGTTCATGTGTACTAAACGAAGTCTACCAAAGCGTCTTTCACCATATTAAACTATATACAGTATCATCCCATCCGCAGTAACGCTGGATGGAACGACAGGATTTATAGTCTCATTCCGTTACTTCACACATAGAACCATATTTGTTAATTGTTCTCCTAAATTTATTTCGTAATTATTAAAGATCGTGTCTTGTCTCATTTTCTCCTGACTTGTGTTACAATGACGGATTACAAGTTTATATTTAAAAATAGTTTGTAAAAGTTCAGATTTAGTTGTCTTACGCAGGGATTTTGCTAAAATAATTTGTTGTTAGGTGTTATCCAATTGGCCTGTATATGATGGTGAAAAAATGTAAAAGCTATAAAAATCGATGGTGTAAGTTCCAGATGCTATAGAATGTTTTGAACAATTACTACGATATATAGTAAACTGGGGCTTTTGTAATAATTGTGAAATAGATTCCTAAAATATTAATAAATTCCTAAGTCATTTTTACTGAACCGTATAATGGTATAATTGCTAAATTAAGTTTTGATTTTCGTGAAAAATGGTGGATGACTCCTGATTCACCAACGAACCATTTCATGGGATTTGCGTTTATCATTCAGTTTTATTATAATAATTATATCAAAAATGCATCAGAACATCAAATACTCCGTAACAGTAACTTCATACATAAGAGTTTATTACGTTTTACAATATTATATAACATACAATATTTAACAACACAACTCATAGGGCCGTAATTACTTTGCTATATATGAAGCACACTTAATCAAGTAATTGTCCATTAAGCGACTACATGACAAATTTAACGTTGTAACGAAAATGTCATATTACTTTAACCATCCTGTCAACTAGAAGTTAATAAATAAAATCAAATAATAATTTTTATTATTATTATTAAGGGTGCTTGCGAATGCGAACACTGATTTGTGACGTGACACAGAAGCAGAGTTCGTAGAATTCCCCCTGATACAATACATTTAAGATTACTGCATTTTTTGCTCCAGTTCTGTAGATGATGTGATAACCACTATAATATCTGCTGAGTAGTACATTTAATATTTTTCCAACTTAAATATTAACTCACTTTTGTAAGCACACATACATGATACATGTATTCGTATATACTTATTATTCAAACAAGTTCATCTGCTCTGAAACTATAGTTAACAAAATCTTGGTCTATAATTTCCATGCAATGCATAAGTAAGTATACTTATACCTAACTCATTATGACTATTATGGCTGATGTAGTTTTACAATATAAAGTTACAGCGTGTTTTATATAATTACTACAAACAGTAAGTATCTAAAGGCAACGGTGTATGTACAATGTCATGCCGATATATCATATTAGCTAAACAAACAACTAGTAAATATAACTATTTTGAAGGCTTTTCTTGAGTGCAGAGGATCTGTGGCAGGAGAAATACACTTGGCATAAGTAGATACTTTAGTAGTAGAACCTAATTAAGTATAATTACTAATCGCATACACCTGTCATACATTACAGTAGATTAATAATGTATTATCCTTTCCAGATTTTTTCTCTTGCAGAATCTCAGCCGGTCTTTTGGACCATTGAAAGAATAGTCACGGCTCACGGCATGATCACAAATGGATTTAGTACGAAAGCGACTGTTTATGTTTATCCAGAATAATCACAATATATGTATCGTCGTTCAAACAACTGTTCCACTTTGGAAGTTTTTGCAATAATTGGGTCACAATTTAGAGATGATGCCCCTGAGATGTAAATTTTTGAAACATTTAAGTGGACAGGTTATCGTGGTTAATGTATATCACCAATCAAACAGCAAACTATTGTGTAATAAACTTGCTTAATATCTTCCACATTCAAAGGAGAAATCTGTCGAATCAATAAATATCAATGGACTACCGAATATTTAAGTGCATGCGAACAACTTTTGTTGTAGAAACTATAGTGACGCCCAGTAATTTCTTGGTAGTCACACTTGTATGAACAATTACCAATAAAATCTAAACATTTTAAAATATGACTACGAATGTAATATAAGTTAATAATTCATACGTACAAATACAGAACATGAAGGATACTATAATTAAGTATATTTAATTATATTATTAACATCAGTATACACTTAGAAGAACTCAAGTAATTTTACTAAAAAGAACACAACTGCAGCTATTCTTATTTACAAAATCAGAAATTACTAATAAATTCAAACGAAAGATAAAACTTTAAACTTTATAAACGAGGGCCGTAATTTTTAAGAGTACATTTTATCAGTTCATGAGCATACGGAATCTGTCGCCTGGATTGACTTTACAAGCACTGACAGGTCCTTTGAAATCCTCTAGAATTTCACTATCATCTCGATTTTGTCTGGCACGATTTTGTATGATTGAAATTCTTCGTTGAATCTCAGGATCTAAAACTTGTCTACTGTTTTTCAACGGGTCCTGGCGCTGATGTGACATATTATTGGGAAGCACGAACGCAGGGAATTCATCTTGAGTCATGCTAGGGTAGCCAAAGGCAGAGGAAGATGCGTAAGAGGATGTAGAAGGCCCAAAGTAATTCTGTGACTGAGGTGAATATACGTCATAAGGTGGTAAATTGCGAGGCAAGTCGTTGGCAACCCGGACTTTAACTACTTGATTGCGGTCTAGCGTAAGCCCACGAAGATTGTTTGCACGCTGCAAAGCTGGCTGTACAGGTCCCCTTCTACATAACAATAAAGTAAAGTCATAAATGCTTAAAGAGGAACATCAAATACTTTATGATAAATTCAAATGGGTATAGGTAAGGTAAATGTAAATAAATTATATTACTAACCGTGGTCCGTTTATAGGTCGAACACGGGCATTTCTAGCGCGGTTCAGTTTTTGCTGAGCAAGGGCTCTTTGCTGAATGTTATTGCGAACGACAAGGTTCTTTCGTCGAGCTCCCAGTCCAATCTAAATACATTTTAAACTTCTGAATCTAGTAGTCCGTAGGAATGAATATGAATGAAAGCTTCCATTAAATTGAAGTTCACCGCTTACTCTAGGATTTACAACAGGTTTCCTGGTTAGCAGTAATCTTGCTTTTTGTATCCTCTTCTGAATCAACTGTTGGACACGTTTGTTCCGAACAGGTATAACTGGCCCAGGTTTGACAGTCGCCATCTTTCTTTGCAGAGGTCTGACAGCTCTTGCGATATTTGGTGTTCGGACAGGAGCAGCATTTCGGGGCCAGTTCCCTCCGTTCTTGCGGTTTCTATTTCTTATAAAAGCTGTTTTGACACCGCTTCGATTGGGAGTTGTAATATTTTGACGTTTATTTCCTACACCACGATTCGGTCCAAATCGCTGAGTTCTTTGTACAATGCTTGAAGTACTCTGCTGAGGGCGATTGGCTCTCTGAGGAATTCGTCCTGCAGGTTTGCCCCTGTTGCTGTTTCGCTTGAATTGTACGTTTTGTTGCCTTCGCTTTCCATTTTCAACCTAGATTTGCCAAGAATACAAACCACACACTGGAACGTTTTTCTCAGAAGTCTTTCTCACTCCCCCAGATAAACCTCTAGCGATCAAGTGAACTTTCATGGAATGCCTTGATTATAACTCTCGGGAAACAGATTATTCTCTTTCCCTCCTTTTACTAGATCGAGAACTTTTAACTATAGACAGAAAAAACATCTCTTCTTGAAGAATATACATGGAGAATGGAAATAATTATTTACGAGGGCTGGTCGATTTCCTCTTCCTCTTATTGAAGTCCGTGGACCCTTGTTTATTTTTGGTGATCCGCCCTGAGTATTAGCTCCGCCGCCGGATTTATTTGGAAAGAAGTACCTGGTTTTGTGCTGGATATCGGGAAAAGTAAGCTTTTTAGGATAACATTCTTACAAAATATCAAATTCTAACATTGCAAATCTCAGTGATGTACCTTTTGAGCCAAATTTCTCGCACCACCCCTAGCCCCACCTCGGGCACCACCTCGGGCACCACCTCTACTACCACCACGGCCGCCACTGAACCGAGGGTTATTGCCTTTGGCTTGTCCGGGGTTTCCTTTTCCTTTCTTCTGTGATTTAATATAGTCATCTGCAAAAAAGACAAATGTAAAAAAAAACAATCTTTTGATACGAAGATTGAAATAATTGATGGCTTCAATACATTTTTTAATAATAGAAGATTTACAAGACTTAAAAACTTACCGAGTGACATGGACAAAGCTCTGTCACCCATCTTGGTCGAGTAAACTTAGTACAGATGTCCAGACAATTTTGCAAAAACTTCTTCCCTAAACAAGTCCAAAATATAGAAAATAATTATTCGTACATTTCTTTATGAAGCTACTCCGGAAGTTCTCCTTAAGCAAGAGTTCATGTAAAAGTTCGTAATAAATTCAATAGCATCTGCATATATACTTCAATATACTAAGTAGACCTAAATCACACATGGGGAGTAAATTCAACACAGATTTTACATATATTTGATGATGTGTCAAAAGCAAAAGCTGTCGTCTCCGACAGCCAACTGCAACGTCTGCAGATTATTGCTTTCTTAACATACATCTCTCTAGCTTATCTTGTACTTTAGATGTTATCTACAGTCGCGGATGCATATGATGACCGCCGTTGAATTATATATAATACTTATACCCATTACTTTAATGTTCATGAGCAATAGCAATTTTTCGAAGACCGAGCAAAAAACGCAAAAGGGTGTCAGATCAGAGTAGGCAGCGGAGGAGGAAGAAAATACAACTTTTTTATAGTCTGTTCTTTCACTTTCTCCCACCCACGCTATTGCCAAATCCGCATCTTTGTATATGACATACTTGCAAAAACGTGCCAGGACATGCCGTAAAGATTTCCTAAGCACTAAAAGTACATACGTTTGGAATTCATGCATCAGTATTTCGTATACGCAAAGGATGTTTTGTATTACCATTATCATTATAATTGTATTTTAATGAAACTACATTGAAACAGTAATTTATGTACAATTACTGTATTATGTTTATTTACATCAGTCAGTGCCAATAAGCGCAAATATGTTGACATTTGCAGGAGCTCACTTTCACTCAATATTCATACCGCATAGGTGAGGACAAAATGATTATTTTAAAACTAACGAGCAGCAATAATTATGCTTCAAGTACGCGTAACGTATGTAAATGCATCGTCGAAAGACGCGATTGCTTTTTACAAATGCTATTTTATATAGCTTTGCAGTGACAAAAACTGCTGATATTGCAATCTTTACGCTACTGTTCAGCTGATCAAAAAACAGTATAAAAAGAACGATGACTTTGCAATGCCAAAGTGGTCACGACGACGTAGGCAACGCATTTATAAGCGATAGTTAAAATGGATGATGCATGAGTGTATGAGACCTTCGAAGAAAACAAATACATCCCAATAATTGAATAATTACCATGTAAACACGTCTTTTCAATTATTACTCCTTGAGGATTCTTGCTTGCTAAAAAGTCTTCATTTCAAATCATCAAAATCTTAAGACATTAGCATTCAGTCGAATATTCGAATATAGTTTCTTGAGTAATTTATTATTCAAGCTTTAAGCATGGGTAAATAGTAAACAAGCAATAAAAAATAAATAAAAGTATTAACTTTACCAGCTCGGTCAACGAATCCTTATTATTGCAAATGCATTTTGTTGTTCGTCATACTCTTTTGCATTAGTGAAACAACACTAAATTACAATAATTAAAATATTTACATCTTTATTTCAACCACCGATGCTTGTTATTTCTTGTTTAATGAGCAGAATCCGAAATTATCTATTTAAAAAAAATGGAATAATTTCCAGCCAAAGCATTGCATCTTTCTTAAAGAATAACAACAACTCCCAATAACATTTGCTGCAATTTCGAAACTTGGACAATAACATTACTAATCGTTTTAATAATAAATGAATTCTAGAGCTACTTAATGATGTGCCCAATGTTCTAGCCAAGTAAAAATAATTGTTTAAAACGATTCCCTACAGCTCGATGCAATGAAACAAGAATAATTAAATAATTTCTAAACAATCAAAGTGCATGACATCCTAAAATTAAGAAAAACAAACTAGAAATGACAATTTTAAGGGGGGTCAGTCAGGAGTCAGGAATAATTGAAGCATTGCATTATTTGTCTACTAAATGAGATGATATACCCAAAGTAATAAAAGGATTTTTGAAAATGAATGAACATTTTTGCAAAGAAGAAAATCATTGATAATGATGAAACAAAAGATGAAGAAAATAAACTTACCACACCACTTTTATATTAATGATTCCTTGTCCTGGACTTGCTTTATTGGAATAGTTTGGAATTTCTCCCGAAAGAATTCAATTAATCTTCCTGTTGAGTACCTAAATGTATTAATTTAAAAACGGGTCATGGAATTTGATTAAAAGGAATTTTAATAAATTTAAGGGAAATTAGAAATATTATATGGAATATTTGACGTTCAAAGAAAAGTTTCAATGGAGACGGAGAATGGGAGATAAAAAGATAAAATCCTCAAACCTCACACAATCACAACTTCGACAACACTAATGATAAATTATAGGATAAATACACGATACTGATGCACTCGAACAGTTTCACAGGACGTTCTCTTTCCCTTTATTCGTTGCAGTCGACTCGACGTCGATTTCAGAAAGCACACAGAGGATCACACAACACAGATGATCTCATCGCATATATTACATTCCTACATATTATTATGTACGTTCTTTGGTACTTTTGGTAGCTTCGCTGTTCGCTGTATTTCGAATGCCTTTCACCTATGCGCTTTAGACCATTCGCGTCCTTCTCATACGCTGTGCTGCTGCTGTATGGCCTTTCACAATAAAAGTGATAAATATACATATTTATTTTTGTGCTCGAGCGTTTCCTACAAAAATCCTGCCACGCGTGTGCCCTCTCTAGCGAACATGATGAAAACTCCCATTAAAAGTTGGATGCATCATCATGATCAATAAGACCATGATTACTGATTACAATTTATTTTAATGTTTTCGACACTTGCAAAATATAAACCTTAAAATATAACCTTAATCAAAAGTAACATGCACTTTTAGAAAAAAAACAACATTGTGGAATTCCTTCATCTAGAAGGAATCCAAATCTATATACATAAGCAAAGCAACATGCTAATAGTAGGACACAGCTTGGCCTATGAACAAGCTTGAAGAGACAGATGATCGGAAATAAAAAAGACTGCAAATATTTTTGGGATTTTGTTTTTTTAGTCAATTAATCTTTTTATTGAAACATTAAACTCTTGAGAATCCACCTTAAGCCGCATTCTTAGCAGCAATACGCTTATTT